>QTSX02005236.1:0-101655 GCA_014839935.2 Entomophthora muscae | reverse complement strand
GTGAATTAGTAGCCAACCACTGGCTAGCTAGCCCTGGAAGTGGCCCAGGTAGCCAGAAAGGATATCAATCTGTGGAAGATGTCAAGTTAGCCTCCCGTTAAAACCATCCCAAAAAGGCTGGGCCTCCTGCAGTGTCGCCTTAATGCTACTTCAGTCTATTTTAGTGTTGTGAGCTAACTCGGATAAAACACGGACAGGCGGGCTGCCTTAAAGCCAGTCTATTAGAATAAAAGACTGATGATTCCTTATTGACTTGATGATTGATCCAAGTCTTATTTCCTTAATGTGATTCTCTCTTAGGCTTTAAGTGGAGAGCAAAAGATGATACTGTTGACATACCGTATAATTATCTATAGAAAAATATAGAGACAACACATATGAACCATATCCAGAAGTAGGAAGAACCGTCCCAAATCCTTTGGGCCTTGGGCCTTATCAGACTTTCAACTCCTGATGACAACAAAATATTCTGGGCCAAAGGTTACGCCAAAGTCACAGGTTCTCTGTACTTTACTAATATTAGAAGACTTAGGATATCAGCTGGCAGATGATAAAATAACATGGTCTGCAATTTTCTGACACTATATAATACTCTTCTTATATATCAAATAAAGTATCATTATATTATTTAATATTCCCCTTTATTTATTTTTATACTTTGAAGAAGTATGTACTCAACACATGTGATATTCATGTGTATTGCTTAGTTCAACTTATTTAAGTGAATAATAGTAAAGCTAAAAGTATTTATTATAACCAAGAAAGTCAAAGAAATATAATCTGAATAGAAATAAAATTTTAATAAAGAACTTTCTAGACTATATAGGATCTTATATACAAGGCTATGCTAATAAGTTGAAGCTTGAAGTATAAGAAATTTGACATATGCAAGGTTTGTGGCCGTAAAACTATGAAGAACAATGCCAACTGGAGAATAATTGCTGGCCAAATAGAATAGAAGTCCTTCATTGTATATGTGGCGCCCTTCTCACAGTCATTTGCAACAGGGGGCAGTGTCTTCTGAGCAGCAGATATGAGCATTGAAAGTAAAACACCACAGACAAACACTTTCCGCGAAGTGTTAAAGAACATAGCGACCACCTCTTGTTGTTTTTCGGTACTGAGAATCAGCATCAAAATTAAGCTCATACCAGTCAGCAGGAGAACAAGGACATGAGCTAAGTACAGAGTGATCCGAAGGGAGTGATTCATTTATGATACTATCTTACATGCTCCGGGCTTAAATAGTGATGTGGCCCTTTAAATCCAGACCCACTTCATCCAGTCTAGATTCAATTGGGTGCAGTTCATGCAGGTGCATATAATGTCTGGATTAAGATGTTTTAAATCTTTAAATAGAATCACTTATCTGCTTAAACGATCAGTCTGGTTTACATTGTGTTGATCAAGGACTCCCAGGAAATCACTACAATTAAAAAATGGATTTTAACTAGGAATTATGAGAATGCTGGTAAAATTGGAAGCCCGCGAAGCAGGATTTTCTGCCATGTAGAGCAGAATGGCCCAAGTGAAGTGCTTATTGCAAGTAGGACATCCCATTTCATCATAAATATAAATCCTAGACTTAAATGGCTTTTTGGATCGATGCATTGAAACTATGGTGCCCCAATTACAAGCGATATAAAAGGAGGAACCCAGAAGAGCTTCGATCTTTAATAAATCCTAAGCTAAGGTACACCTTTTGAAAGCTTTAAGCCAGGGGCTCTAAGGATACCTTACTTGGCCTTAAGCGGATATCGGGTTTAACCCTTTAAAATTTCAGTCCGACTCGTTATTCATGCTGGATTGAACAATCGATCTAAAACTTGAGAGCAACATTTTAATAAAATTTTATTTGAGAACAGGATTTCGAATCTATAAGCTTATAGCCCAGCTTTCACCTTTAATTTTGACTGAATTATCTCAAGTGCTAAATGAACATTGCAGATAAGATGCAGACATGTATCTAACGGCAAAGTAAACTATTTGAATATCCAGCAAATAAATGAGTTTAGAACTATTAAATGGCGTGTAATCCCATTTCTGCATTGCGGATCTTCGCGGACTCATGTTTCAGAAGTTTATTGACAGAGCCTGCCTTTAAACCAGCATCTTCATGGCATCCGATGCATATTTACAAATATCGCTTGGCAGATTGGAGGGCTCCCATTTTTCACCCCATCAAATACAAAGGTTAACAAAAGCTAGTTTTTAATCGATATAATTAAAGTCATGGGACCTTAAGATGGATTATTATTTTAGAGATTAAGCCATTTTCTGATAGACATGCTATCAAATTTGTAACACAATCCAATTTGATCTTTTAAAAGAGCTCATTTTAAAATAAAAGCTTAAATGGCAATAACTCAATAAAGATAAACATTTTCCCATATTATAAGCTAACAAAATAAAGCCAAAAATATCATCTTGCTTTTGGTTAAAAATATTAACATGTGATACATAATTAATATTAATAAAAGGTAATTTAAAAACAGTAGGCTATATTTTTCTTATAAAATTTGATAAGTGTCAGGATTTTGTGATATTGCCTAATTATCAGATTCAACCAATTAACACAGGCCAGCAGTTTAGTGTTCTTAGGAATGATTTCAACAAAAAAATGCAGGCCTGCAGGCTGCAAGATCAATGGATTGATAGTCAAATCACATCCTTGTATTAATGAATTCTCTAACTCTAATTAATGAACAGAATGTGCAAATATTGCAAAAATTAATTAGCTCCCCTCAGCAACCACCCCAATATGCATATCATAATAATTACTTTTCTAAACTTAATTATATCCTAAAACAGAGGAGCTGTCATATGGGCCATCATCTGAAACACATCTAGAAGAGTCCGACATATATTGGGATGTCAGGCCAAACACTCTAAGATAAAATGCTCTGAGCCTATTGTATTAGAGTAGCTCTGATTGAAGAACAATTATCTTCACCAATTAGTAGATGTATGCTAGCTAGTGTCAAAACTGCAGGCTCAACCTGCCAGCAAGGTTCTAACCAAGCGGGTTTGTGACCTGCAATCCAATTATCTGGTCACTCAAAGCCAGACTAGGAAGCCAACTTGAATTACCAAATCCAACAACATGAACAGATGATGATCCTTTACGGTGGATACCTTGTTTTGGCGCTTGACTCATTATCAGGATCAAGCCACCCCCTTCTGCCATCCAACTGTGTGATCACCAATCATGTTCCTGTTAGCCATTGATTCACATGAACTATATAATCACTATCTCCTAATAAAGATTATTATCTAGCTTCTAAATATTTTTCCCTGTGTAACTCTGCTAAAACAGCACAGTTACAACATTGGTAGAACAGGTAGGCTCTCCATCCTACCTTATCTTGAAAAATTCCGCCTGTTGCCCGCACACGCCGCAGCCAACAAATCCTCGACAGAATTATGTCTGGCCTCCCGCCTGACTCAACTCCGTACACTTCTGGTACCAAGATACCTGATGGTTTCATCCTATACTAAAACACGGTGATCCTGCTACCCACCTTCAACACCATGTCTGCACAAGGTTTCTTTCAGGCTCTTCCATTGATGCTGCAACCAACCAACAAAACCACCATGCCCGCCTATGTAGCTCAAAGTCTACAAAGCACCGCCTTGGAACCTTTCGCCGGGGCCAACGACGACAACGCCGCCGCATGGATCCAGTCCGCTCAGAGCAAGCTGGCTCAGATGGAATGCCCACAGCGGTTTTGGATCACAGAGATTTCCATTTGCCTGACCCATGACGCTGGCACCTGGTGTAACAAGTGGCGTGAAGAGCACACTGACAAGAACTGAGATACCTTTAAACAAGACTTCCTGGCAAGATTCATGCTTAAAGATACAGCGCTCATGATCATTCACCAAGTGAAGAACCTGACCCAGACAGGCACCATAAAAGAACTCACCCACGCCTACGAGGAACTCTGTCTTTGTGCACCATCTGACATGGCCTTTGACACTCCAGCCACACACCTCATGTACTACAACGCTCTCAAGTTGCACGTGATGAGACATGTAAACCTGGATCCAGTGACCAACCTGCAAAGCCTGTACCATGAAGCGGAAAAAGCGGAACATACATCCAATGCTCTGCACAAGGCACAAACTGAGAAACAAGAAAGACCCAAGGATTCCTATCCAAGTGGGCGCTCTGCTTGACCACCTCCTGGAGACAACAGGAGCAACACCAACCACAAACCCACAGGCTCAAATAGGCATGGAAATGGAAACAATGGCCAGTCAAACCGTACCCATTTCCGTGTCACTGCCACACAAGGCAACCAAGATGAGGAAAAAGCCCAGGAAGAGCACTAAGCAAGCCAAGCTCTTCCCACGCAGCTCCTGACTCACCCAACAATGAATACCAAACCAAGGACGTGGACCAATGTCCAATGATCCAGGTGCCCTTGGAGGACTCAGTACTGTACACCATTGCCAGACATCCCAATAAATTGATGTCCTATCCTTTCTGCTTTTGCAGTTACACAGGCTCAGCACTCTTGGACTCAGGCGCAGACCAAACCTTAGTCAATAGTAGCTTTGTGGATAAGTTCAAGCTGGCCACTAATCCTTTACGGATTAAAAATGTGATCCTGGCTGATGAACACCACATCCCCATGACAAAGGAAACCGCCCCCTTCTCCGTCATGCTTGAGAACTTTCACTCCACCATCCAAGGTCCTGTCATCAACTTTCCTAAGTTTGACATTGTACTGGGACTAGACTGGCTACAAAAAACAACCCTCATGTGGACTGAGCAACCTCAGTATTGACCATCAAGCGTGAAGGGGTCAACTACCAGATCTACCCTGACTCTGTGGACCAACTGCTATGTGGCCACATCTGTGCATATCACAGAAACCCAGGACAAAAAGAAAGATTTGAAGTCAATTGACTGTGACTCCTGCCAGTACAAGATTATACACTTCAAAGACCACCAGGATACCTCCACGCCTCAGGACCGCAACATTGTGGCCTGTCACCCAGAAATCTTTAAGGAAGCGTTACCTGGGCTGCCCCCTGAGAAGCATATTCAGCACTCTGTCCAACTCAAGGGGGCTGTACCCAAGGCGCGCCCTATCTACAGGCTGACCCCAAATGAAGACAACACCCTACATGTCTACCTCAAGGAGGCATTGGAAAAAGGACTTATCCACCCCTCACAGTCTCCTTTTGGGGCCGCTGTATTCTTTGTGGCTGAGAAAGACAGTACCTTACGTCTGGTCACAGACTACCACGCCCTAAATGAAGTTATCATTAAGAATTTTTACCCACTACCACTGATTGACAACCTCTTCAACACCTTGTGAAGAGCCACTGTCTTCTCCAATATTGATCTAACTGCAGGCTACTGTCAGATTTGTATCAAGGAGGAAGACATCCCCAAAATGGCCTTCTGCACCAAATACGGCTCCTAAAAATGTGTGGTACTCAACTTTGGCATGACCAATGCCCCGTCCACTTTTGTAACCTTCATGAACAAATTGTTTGCGCCTCACATAGGCAAACACGCCTTAGTGTACCTAGACAACATTATTGTCTACAGTTTTTTGGTAGAACAGCACCACAAAGACCTGGAGGCAGTCTTTGCAACCTTGCCACAACACCAGCTTTTGGCCAAACCCTCTAATTGCCAGTTCTTTAGTGAGCAACTACCCTTCTTGGAACACATAGTCTCAAAGGACCACATCAAACCCAACAGTCAAAAGATACAGGCCATCTGCAAGATGCCACCACCCAAGGATAAGTCAGAACTCTGCACCTTCTTGGGAATGGTGGCCTATGTACAACAATTCATACCTGACTGTGGCATTTTGACTGCCCCCTTATCCGCCATAACCGGCGCCAAGTCCAAGTTTGTGTGGACCCCCCAACGTGACCTCTGCTTAAGACGCCTCAAAGAGAAGCTCACAACAGCTCCCATCCTGCAATACCCCAAACATGACCAGGATTACCAGATGGAAACCAACGCCTCAGATGCATCTACCGGGGGAGTACTACAAATTAAGAATATTGATGGTGACTTCCTGCTCGTAGCCTACAAATCACAGAAATTGACAGATGGCAAGTGTTGATACCCTATCCACAACAAGGAACTTCTGGCTATTGTACACTGCCTAGTCAAATGGCGTTGCTACCTAGAACGCCAGGAAGAATTCACAGCATTAACCAATCACAAGTCACTCATCTATTTCAAGACTCAAGCAAATCTGTTGCGACGCCAAGCGCGGTGGATGGAGCTTTTGGAGAGATTTAACATGCTCATCCAGTACAAACCTGGGGCTGAGCTTGCCATGGAAGACGCCCTGTCCCGTCTGTATGTCTGTGCTTCTAGAGGAGAGAATGGGCTCAACCCAGACTGGCCTCTCCTGCTGCTACAAACAAAAGACAAAGGTTTCCCCCCTGGCACCACCAACATAACCAAAGAAACAGTCATTAAGAATGAGCATCTCTTTGCTGACATATATGGGACTCTTCACAGAAAGATGACTGACGGCATGACCATTCCCTACATCCCTACACATCAGCAAGTCAACACTATTCTTTGCTATCACAGAGACCTTGGACATACCAAGAGCAGAAACCTATATGAGTTCCTAAAACATAAAGCCTGGTGGCCAACCTTATACTGCAATGTCCAAGAAGTTCTAGACCAATATGAGGTGTGCAAAAAGTTTTCCAAAAGCAAAACCCCGCCAAAGTCAGTACTTCCCATACAAACACAACTACCTTTCAAAGTATGGGCTCTTGACATTGTTGGTCCCATGCCAGGAAAGCACAATGACAAGAAATACATCATCACCGCCATTGACTTTGCAACAAGATGGCCAGTAGCCCAAGCAGTGAAAGCACACATCAGCAATGATGTTCAACAATTTATTGGCAAAGAAATAATCAGCAGGTTCAGAAAGTCAAAACTCCTGATAACCAATGGAGGCAAAGAGTTGACCTCCAAAAACACCAATGTATACCTCACCAAGAATGGGGTCAAACACACCGTAACAACACTATACCACCCACAGGCCAATGGACTAGTAGAGCAGCTTAATGGTAGCCTCGTGCAAGCCTTAGCCAAACTCACCGCCGGGAGACCTGAAGACTGGTATAAGCAGCTACAGACTGCATTACTTGTGTGTCAAACCCGAGTGAACAGATCCACCGAGAAAAGCCCATTTGAACTGGTATATAGCACACAGCCAAATATCATTCAAGCATTGACAGGACCTAAACTGGAAATTCCAAGTGAAGTCCCCCACGCTCAGACCCTCAAGTGATAGAGGCTAATTGCGAGCAAACAACCAAAGAGAATGAATATCTGCAAAAGAAATTTGTTTCCATCTGCAATAGAAATGAAGTAGGGGACAAAGTATGGGTCATGAATGTTGACAAGAGCAAGTTACAACCTGAAAAAGTGGTGCTGGCAATCAATCTAAAGGTAAACAACAATAACACTTACCTTGTGCAAGGGCTTGGCAAACATAAACAAGACAAGACCCTACACCATGATCACCTACAACCCTGCAAAGCAAGACAGAAACAATGAGAGACCACCCTACCCGCTACAGAACAGCAACTAGTCCAATATGGCGCCCGGGCTCCTGACAACCTCCCTGACAACCTGCCCCCAGAGGAGGCCAACCTTCAGTTGGGGGGGGGTGTCAAAACCGCAGGCTCAACCTTCCAGCAAGGTTCCAACCAAGCAGGTTTGTGACCTGCAATCCAATTATCTGGTCACTTGAAGCCAGACTAGGAAGTCAACTCAAATTACCAAATCCAACAACATGAACAGATGATGATCCTTTACGGTGGATACCTTGTTTTGGCGCTTGACTCATTATCAGGATCAAGCCACCCCCTTCTGCCATCCAACTGTGTGATCACCAATCATGTTCCTGTTAGCCATTGATTCACATGAACTATATAATCACTATCTCCTAATAAAGATTATTATCTAGCTTCTAAATATTTTCCCTGTGTAACTCTGCTAAAACAGCATAGTTACAACACTAGCTAACCCTGAGAAGTGGCCCAGATAGTAGAATGGTCTTCTTGATTAAGGGACTCAGTATGTGTATCAAGAAGAGCACAAATGCTATGGAAGCTGTCAATCAAACTTCCTTTTAAAGTCCACTCCTCAAGGGTATCCCCTTTCATGTTGCCCCAATGCTACTTTAGTCTCTATCCTAGTGCTGTAAGATAAATTTTGGTTTAGTGTGGGAAGCTGAGCCATCTTCAATGTCAGTGTATGATTAAAGACTGATGTTTCTTATCATATTCCCTTTGAGCTTAAAAAATAAAGCATATTACATTCCTTCAAAACCCTTCCTTATATTCAAACTATATTAGTTAAAGCAAAAGATTATACTTCTATCATACAAAATAAATTATAATAGTAAAATATATTATCACAACATCTTTGATTACTCCCTCTTGGGAAAGTAATTCCCCTAGTGATTTCCCAATAATCATTAAGTTGGTGGCACTCTTATTAATTTCCCATCTAATACAGGGATCAAACCTTTTGAGTTCTAAGTAGAATGTTACCTGGAAAAGCCCCAAGACTACCATGACATACATGGACAGTATGTGGTTTCTCTTGATACTATATATTATCCTATATTCATATCAAATAAAGTATCATTATCTTCTTAATTCCCCCCTTTATCTTTTTTATTATACTTCTCAGAAGTATATACATGTCAGTGGTAGCACAGGTAGGTTATCCACACCTATGCAACTTAAAGGAAAAATTGCTCCCAAGAAATGGATACAGCAGATGGCCCTCCCTGCAGGCTGGAGAGATTACAAAGAAGGACAGGGGGTCCCTACGGGTTTCATTGTCTTCAACAACATCCTTCTCCCCCACCAAACAGTATAATCTCTGCAACACTCATGGATTCCTGAACCCGCCTCCAACTCCAATTTTACAGACAACTGAGATACCCAATATTGTATTTCAACGTCTACGCTCAGCAGAGATTGGGGCATTTGCAGGGCTATGTTGGGAAAATGGCCTCCCTCTGGATCAACACTACCCAAAGCAAATTCAAGCAAGTGGACTATCCCACAGGCTCTGATTCAGTGAGATTGCCATTTGCGTCACAGGAACCACATCACGTTTTGTAAGCAAATGGTTAGCCCAACACCCTGATCACAGCAAATACTGGGATATGTTCAAAGCTGCCTTCCTCAAAAAGTTTTCCACAAAGGGCTCTGACATGGTGATCATGGTAGAACTCAGAACTTTCAAAATGACAGGAACAATTGAGGAGTACATTGCAGCTTACCAGGACTACATGACCAAGCTCCCAACATCATTAACTTTGACAAAGCTGGACCACAATTGGATTTCTACAATAGCCTCCCCACACACATTAGATGTCAGTTTGACATGACACACTGCAAGAGCCTTCAGGATATGTTCCTAGAAGTAAAATTTGCCGCACAGAAATCTGACATCCTTCATGTAACAAAAAAACAAAAGGAGAGTCCCACAGCAAAGAAGGACCCTTGACCTAACAAGCAGAACAACCAAGCCAAAAAATCTCATCCTCTAAGTGAAAATTGTACCACTCAAGTAAATGAAATGAGCAATGATAACACCACCAAGGAGGGAAAAGCTCATGGGAGTGCTTAGGCAAGCCTCCCTTCCCCACTCTACAAGACTTGTACAGGGACCAAGACGTGGACTCAATCACTATTATCCAAGTACCCTCCAGTGATCCTCTACTTTTTGCTGCCAAAATTGGAAATAAACTCCTCTCTTATCCTTTCCACTTTTGCAGATATCAGGGCACAGCACTATTTGACACTAGAGCAGAATAATCCCTTGTTAATAAAAATTGCCAACCTCATGAAACTACCCACGGTCTGAAGCAACATCAAGAGAGTTATCATGACAGATAATAGAAGTACACCAGTCATCAAAGAAGTGAAACCTTTCCGCATCTAAATTGGAGACATGCAGATGCTCTTAGTGGCCCAATCATACCAATCCCTAAGTATGATATTATACTTGGCCTGGACTGGATGAGAAAGACCAAACCTTATATTGACTGGGATAGCGCTACCCTCACCATACAACAAGAAGAGTTGTACCATCATATCTACCCAACTCATCTTGACACACTCATGAAGGACTATGTATTTGTAAAGATTATGGAGACAGAAGAGGAAAACAATCCTAGCAAAATCAATTGGAACACCTGCACATATGAAGTTATCCACTTTAAAAATGTAGAGACCTCACGCAAAGGAGACCCAATCTGAGCACAACTAGTCATTGAATTCCCTTCCTTTTTCCAAGAAACTTTACCAGGGCTACCACCCAACTGAGGCATAAAGCACAAAGTTGACCTCAAGGGAAGTATGCCAAAAGCACGCCCTATTTACTTCCTAACACCACAAGAAGACAACACCCAAAAAGAATATCTTGGAAAAGCACTTGAAAAAGGACTCATAAGACCTTCTAAATTTCCTTTTGGTGCCTCTGTCTTTTTTGTAGCAAATTAAAATGGAGGAATCCGCCTATTCACAGAATACAGGGTGCTCAACAAGGTCACAATTAAGAACAGATATCCCCTGCCCCTGATTAATGACCTTTTTGATGCCCTGGGGGTTCCAAGTCTTTATAAAAATTGACTTGACAGCAGGTTATCACCAAATTTGCATGAAACCAGAAGATATACCAAAAACAGCCTTCAGAACAAAGTATGATTCCTTTGAATGTGTGGTCCTCAACTTCAGCATGACAAAGGCTCCAAGCATTTTTGTAACCTCTATGAATGAAGTCTTCAAGAAGCATATCAGAAAAAGGGCAATCATATACCTAGACGTCATAATCATATAAAGTCCAACCTTAGAACAACACTGATGTTGCAACTGTGTTTCCCTCCTTGCCTGCCAACATATCTTACAATACACAGGAGGCACTCAATGAGCCGCCCCTTGACGTATCTAATGACATGAACCAATCTGATGGCAATATCATATTGCAGGCACTTTCTCCCAATTAGGAGCGCTGTCAATTCAACCTTACTGATCACACACAAGTTATTCCTTGGCTTCAAACCTTAAATGGAACATGCCACTATGCCACCTTTCAGGAAATCCTGATCTATTAGGGTTGAATGATCCATATCCCTATCACTGAAGCTGTAGGTTAACACTAGACAGGACACAACCAAACTGAAACAGCTATTCTGGAATACGGAGAAACTATAACAAGATTGGTATAGTTTATAAGTCAGAAGACACCTGAGAAATTCTGGGTCTCAGGTCACAGGATAATCCAGAAGCTTCTATAATTAGATGCTAGACATTCCAGATTCCAAATTAAGACGTAAACCCAACTCAAAGATTAGAACAGGGAATTACAACATCCTGTTTCACCGAGAAGTGAGACAGAGGACCGCCTGTGCAAATTTTGCACATTATACCAAGCACAAGGCAAGGTCTGCCAAAAAGGATGTCAACTTAGTTGCTGTAACTAAGTCAAGGTATATCTAGGCTGAAGAGGAGAAATCAGCAGCCTAGAATATTATCTCATCTCAAAACCTTATTCAGGTTTGGGATCCAACTCTGGCAGTGAAACTAGTAGCTTGGGGATGTTAGGCTAGCTAGTAAGAGTTGTCCGCAGCTAGACGCTAGTTTGGCTGCTAGCTTCACAATATAAAGGGTCCTTCCAAGATCACTTGGAAGGTAGACAATTAATACCCTTCAACATCATTACTAGTCCAAATAGTAGTGGTGTCAAGTACAGTAAGAGCAACTTATTGATACTTTTGAATTCCTGCCAAACCACTATAGACAGTGTTGCATCTCCAAAGGACCACAGGACTTCCCCATCACTCAGATCAACCAGCAACAGAACACAGCCCACTGCAACACCCACTCCACACCAATAGGAAGCGCATCTGTATTCTTACAGATTCACCTATCCCCACATGCATAATATAAACAATAAAAACTATATCTCTTCTTCCTAAAGATCCAAAAATCTTTAAAGTGGTGCTTACTACAAAAACAAGCTTCCCTTGGTGTCAATTCAAGACGCTGCCTTGCCCTCATTATCCCCTGACTTTGTTGATAAGTACAGGGGGATACATGGAGACCAGCAATACCAAACGCAATCAATCCTTTCATTTAGAGCTGACTCCATATGAAGTACCCAAGCTTCTGCTGTATATGATCCAGCTTGACATTACAGGGACTGCCGTTGTCATGGACCAACAACAACCTGAGTAACAATTTCCACAGATACCAGGATGTCACTTGCACCCAGCTGGGTCAGCTCCTCCAACTGGATCAGAGCAGGGTCCAAGAGGTGCTTGCATATTTGTGCACCCAGCCATCAAACATCTTCAACAACTGGTTGCCAGGCAGGAGCTGGAGTTGAACGAGCTCAACCACTTTTTCTCTGAGCTACTGTTGGCCAACTTTAATTTGGTCAGTTGAATGAACGTCAGCTTCAAAACTCTACAGACTGTTGTGGCAGATCTATGTGACTCCTCCACCTTTGCCTATGGTAGGGTAGACAAGATAGTCAACCAGTTCAACAACCAGGTTGGCCAACTTGTGGGCAGTGTCCTGGAAAATCAAGGCCTGAGTGCACAATGGGTTACAGATGTAACCAACCATTGTGTAACTTTAAGCCGTCACGTACAGACATTGCCAAGCAGCCAAGATCATGAAGATCTTGTCACCCAGCAGGAGGACTTGCGCCAGTCAATCAGAGACAACTGCACTAAGCAGGACACCTGTCACTCTGAGGTAGTCAATTATGTCAACAAAATTGCAGAAATGGTCAACAAAATAAAGACCACTAGCTGTATCCAACATCCCGTTTGTGACAAACAGGAGGACCATCAGTGCTGTCTGGATCACGCCAAATACACCAAGGACCAGAAGAAGCTATGAGATGCAATAAAAGATGCACAGAATTCAGCATCTGAGTTGTACAAAGACATAGCAGGGCTACACCGTGATCTTGCCGCCGCTGAATTCCAGACCAAGGAACTGTTAAACCAACAGGATCTTTTAGCCAATACAGTGTTAACAGCAGAGAACAACTACAGTTCTCTGCTAGAGCGGGTACACAGAAACAAAACCTAACATAAGGAATTTGAAGCTAATGTGTTAGCCAGACTGGCTAGGTTGGAAAATATAGCCTCTTCCAAAAGTAGCACATCTTCAGGAAGAAGAGCGTCACCTGTACTGGCATCAAGTCCAGAGCAGCAGAAAAACCTCTCATTGCCAGACTTCTTTGACCTCTCTCCTGACCATGTGAGCAATGATTCAGGTGACACCTGTAGAGTTCCTCAGGGAGTGGCAGCCTTGCCTCCTCTTACTCCCTTGTCAGTACCACATGCTGGTAATACCCACGCCACCAGAAAGGAAGTCACAGAACCAACTATCCCTGATCATAAGTTTAAGCCACTTAACTTGCCAAAATTTGATTGAAATAGAAACATCCAAACTTTCATCTGCCTCTTCAAAATGTTCATGAGAGGTGAAAGCAACCATATGAAGGCAACCACCCTCATAAACACCCTTGATCCTACCTGCGTAGACATTATCATGCCCTGCCTACCACTGGACAATTGGACTTACAAAGATGCACATCAGGCCGTTATTGAGGAATTTGGTAGTGAAACCAGATTGCAAGCTCAAAAGGCAGAGTTTAGTAACATCTTGTTCAAAAAATACAAGTCTGTTCAGGATTTTGCAGACCGCTTCTATCATGAAGCGCAGGTTCTCCTAGGCGCTGGTGTCCTGTCTGAATTGGACTGCAGAATTACCATGGGACATGCACTGCAGCCATACAGAGAGTTAGCCAATGTCATGTTCCCTGTTCTGGATCAATCCAGCTCAACCCAACGGATCACTAGCTATTTGAGCCACCTTGGGGCCCAGTTTGGAGCTCCAAATAAAGGACAGAAGAATTGCTTGTCTACCCTCACCAAGGATAAGTCCCGCAAGCCCAAGTCTGATGATGCTGCTCCCAACTCCAACAATAAATCAGGAAGCAACTACAAGGTCAAGGAACCGCCAGGCCCTTGACACAAGTGTGGTAAGAAAGGACACTGGGCCAGCGTTTGCAAGGGGAAAGGGTGTGAGTCCTCAGTAAATGTGGTGGTCAACCAAAAACAGGATGACCGGGGAAAAGTCAAGGCAGGCCAGTAGAGGAATATACTGAGTCTGCCACTTCCCCTATTCCAAAAGAACCAGACAGCCAGCCTCTTGTAAGGGACCCTCTTTATAGAGGAGAATACAGTTGGGGAATCAAACAAGGGTCCATTACTCTCTACAACAGGAGATAGCTCTTCAAGCTGTAGGGTAGGGGTTGGGCAAGGACCAGGGAAGCACAAGGTAGCTGGCCCCTGAGACAAGATATAAGGCAGGAACAAGGAGAGCCAGATGGTGACTACGGACCACAAATAAGGGATTCCAATCATTTGGATTAGAAGTACTATTAAACGCTTAAATGAATAATAGGGCAAGATTGCTTTATTGTAGAAATAAATGTTAATCAAACAATTAACTTGGGATCAGGATGGGAGTTTTTATACTAGGGGGGGTTAAATTTGGAGTACAGACTTGATGAGTTTGAAACCCAGATGTAATGCCTCACATGCAGTGGCAGGAATCATGATGTAGGCTAATTTTAGATGCATGATAGTACTGAGTTCCTTGAAGGTTTTACTTGCATCTGCATCACTGTGGGGAATAGGAACAATTAATTGACAATTAATTGAGTTGTAGTAACCTAGATCATCCAAATTTGGAAGTTGGAATAGGTCTTCAACTATTGGATAACTGTTGTCAGGGAAGCAATTCCTGACACCTCTAGAGGCAGCTGAAACTAATATGGCCCCTTCTGAGATAACAATGCCAGAGGCATCAATATTAGATCTGCCTTTGGTCAGTCTGCTGTCCCACTTTTCTCCCAAGCAGGAATTCAAAGAGGATCCTCTAAACATGCTTGTATCAGACAATCTTTATGCTATTTCTGCCAGAGACAGGGGACGCCCAAGGAAGGTCATGCCAAATGCTGTAGAGACAGTTTCCAACCTGTACGCGGCCCAAGTCCAGGAAACTTGCCTTGCTTCCAATCCCAGCGTAGCCAGTGACCTACCTTCTTTGAAGGGAGTCCAATTCTCCCTTCTCATTGAGACCATTGAGGCCAACTTCCCTTAGATTGGCCAAAGTCTCAAACAGTACTTTGATACTCTGGCACCCTTGGGTTAACATGTATTAAACTTACACTCTGAGCTCTACTCTGAATGTACATACACAGATATCTCTGTTAATAAAGTCAAGGTGGTGCCATAATAGATAGTAGCGCTCCTATTAATATTGTATCCACCTGCCTTATCAGAAAGCTAGGTATTGCTCCTTAAATTGCACACACCAGAGTATATGGTACTGCTGGTAAGCACACCACCATGTCATAAGGAGCCTACAGTGCTCTACCAATGTGCTTTGGCTCCATTGCTGTGTCCTCTCCTGCCGTGGTCCTACCCAGTGAAAATTATGACGTGCTTATTGGTACTGCATTTTTACGTAAATACAGGGTCAGATTGGACATGAAAGACAACACTCTGACTATCCTTTGCCAGACAATCCCATTGTATTACACATGGGACGCAAAACCACCAGCTAAGGTAAAACCTAGCATTAATCTGGCATACAAGGACGGTGTGGCAGTAGTTCCCTACACCTGTACAGGGAAAAGGGAAAGTGGCTGCCCACCCAGATTAAAGAGCACAAAGGAATTCTGCTCCGCTCAAGATCAACTCTTACACTTGGATCTGGCCAACAGCAGGTTGTCAACACAAGTTTAGCCTTAGACATCCCCACAAGATTGTATGATGAAGTTCATCAGCCATGGGGACGTTCAAGATTTGAACCGTGTATTGCTCCTGGGATAATCATTCCTGGCCATGGAAAGATTCATGACCTGCTGGCCAATCTTCAAGGGCACAACATCCACATCAAGAAGAACCAGATTTTAGGATTTTTTCATCTGCTACCAGTTGAAGAGCTGGACAGTTTCAAGTGTATTGGAGACCTGTCAGAAATGAGTCTTCTTGACCAAGTTGACGTCACTGCCTATGTGACCACTTCCCTGGCTGATCTATCTTCCCTCAATGACACTGAACAGGAACAAGTCAGTGCACTTTTTGAAAAATACTGTTGCATATTTGCATAGGATGACTTCAATCTTGGGTGCGCCAATGAAGTCACTCACCACATAGACACGGGGGATAATAAACCTGTCCACCTCCAACCAATTTGACAGTCAAAGGCCAGTGAAGAGACTGTGAGCAATTAAAACCAGCAACTTCTAGACAGAGACATGTTGATCCCATCCAAAAGTCCTTGGGTGTCACCCATCCTGATAGTAAAAAAGAAGGACAGAAGTAACCAGGTAGTCATAGACTACCAACGCCTGAATTTGATTGCAAAGAAGGACTCATACCCACTTCCCAGGATTGACAACACACTAGATTGGCTTGGTGGAGCCAAGTACTTCTCTGCCATGGACCTTATTTCAGGATACTGGCAGATTGAGCTTCCACCAGAGGAACAAGAGAAGTGTGCAATAATCACTTCTCAAGGCCTCTTCCAGCCAACTCAAATGCCACAAGGGTTATGTAATGCACCTGCAACCTTCCAACGGGCTATGGACACTATCCTAGGTGATCTCAAACTCTCCTGCATCCTAGTTTACCTGGATGATATCAATGTGTTTTCAAGGACTTTCACAGAGCATCTTGAGCACCTGGAGGCCGTCTTCAAGAGATTGGCAGACGCCAACTTGAAGATCAAACCCCAAAAATGTCAATTCTTTAAGGATCAGTTGGAGTACCTTGGATTTGTTGTGGATACAACTGGACTTTGCCTCCAACCAGCCAAAGTGGAGGCTATCACCAAGATGAAGCAGCCAGAAAGCAAACACAACATACAGGTCTTTTTGGGGATGGTAGGGTACTACCGTTGTTTTATCCCCAATTTTGTGCGTATGCAGGAAAGCCCCTGTTTCATCTACTAAAGAATGGGGTCCCCTTCCTATGGACAGCAGCATGCCAAGACGTGTTTGACGCCCTTTGCACCAGCCTGTCTTCCAGCCTGGTATTAATGTACCCGGATTTTAGCCGACCTTTTGTGGTGCATACAGATGCTTCATTATCTGCCCTAGGGGCTGTCCTTTCACAATTGGACAACAGCAGGGCAGAACACCCAGTGGCCTATGCTAGCCGCTCTCTGAACATACATGAGCAGAACTACACAGTCACCAAAAGGGAATGCCTTGCTGTGATATACGCCTACAAGCAATTTAGGGTATACTTGCATGGGGTGCACTTCACTGTGGTCACAGACCACGCTAGTCTCAGTTGGCTACAAAACCTTAAAGAGCCAGAAGGACAACTGGCTTGATGGGCATTAAAGCTCCAGGCTTTTGATTACACTATAGTCCATTGCCCAGGAGCCAACCACCAGAACATGGATTGCTTATTGAGACTACCAACAGTTGCTATAGTAGCAACCCAGGCCAACATACTGTACAATAAGATGTTCAACAACCAGTTTGAGGACAAACCAGACAAAATACAGGCCATTCTCCAAGAGCTCCAAAAAGACTGTAAGGTTGAGAATTAGAAATTGTATAAGTACCACAAGGGTGCTAAATACATTTTCCCAAGGCCTTCAGAACAGCCAGACCTGATAATGGCCGCCCACAAAGCTGTGGGCCATGGTGGCTTAAGAAAAACAGTCCACCAACTTCAACAACACTACTACTGGGAGTCACTCCTCTTTGACGTTAAAGAGACCCTGACTTACTGTACAGAGTGTCAACACAAGAAGCCTTTTACTGGAAAGGCACCAGTATAAAGCAGTAGAGCCCAAGTTTGCTTGGCATACTGTTAGCATAGATGTGGTTGGGCCCCTGCCCATGTGTGTTGGTTGGTTGTGCTACATCATTGTAGCAATTGATCACCTTACCAAATGGGTAGAAGCCAGAGCTCTTCAGCACGTCAGCGCCAAATTGACAGCCAGGTTTGTGTTGGAACAGATCATCCATTGACATGGTTGCCCTCAGTTCATTCTTACCGACAACAGAACAAACTTCACTGCTCATTTAATTCCCAAATTAAATGAGCTCATGGGTGTGAGGGGAGTGCTCTCCACACCATACCATCCAGAGACTAATGGAATGGTTGAGAGAGCCAACGGCACTTTAATCAACATTCTGTGTAAGCTGGCTGACGCCCAGACTTCTGAATGGTATCTCTTCCTGCCTGCCGTTGTGTTTGCATACAACATCTCAATCCACAGTATGACTGGCTTCTCCCTGTTCCAACTGATGTACAGAAGACATCTGGCCATCCTGCCAATTCTCTTCTCAGCAATGGGAGACCCGGGTAAAATAACATATCAACAATATATGTCTAGGTTAGCCAACACGCTCATCAAGCTTCAAGCCAAAGCTTTCACCAAAACCTCCCTCACCAGGAACAAAGGACACAAGACTGACAACAAGAATTGACACGCCTTAGCCAAATTTAAAATTGGCACTCAGGTTTTGTATCACAACAGAGTTGTGGGACAGGCTCATAAGCTCAACAGCATTTGGAAAGGGCCTTTAAAAATCATTGAAAAGACCTCCCCAGATGTTTATACAATCAAGGACCTGGCCAATGGAAAACTCATTAACAGAGTCCATGCCAGGTTCCTCAA
This sequence comes from Entomophthora muscae, assembly GCA_014839935.2. Classification (NCBI taxonomy): domain Eukaryota; kingdom Fungi; phylum Entomophthoromycota; class Entomophthoromycetes; order Entomophthorales; family Entomophthoraceae; genus Entomophthora; species Entomophthora muscae. The sequence continues at coordinate 82,890 of QTSX02005236.1, read as the reverse complement.
GCCATATTTTTCCATTACAAATATTGGCTCACAATAAAGTTTACTAAAAGAAAATTCTAAGAAAATTTGAAATAGGAAAAAGACTTTATTGCAGGGGACTCAAGGATCACCCTCCTGGTACTCAGGGTCCTCTTCATCCTCTTTGGGATCAGCCACTTGGGCGCTCCCTCTTCAAGAACGCTGCACTACCTGCCTCAGGCTCCAGATTGACACAAAAGGGAACTTCCTTCCCTCAGCAAACCAATAAGTGGCAGCCTGCAGCCAGAGTTGACACTCACTTGGGACTATTTGAGAAAACCAAACAAAAGGAATGGGAATCTCCCCAGAGACAGCATCAACCCGCCAGAGCCCAGTGTCCAAGGGGAAAGCACACAACAAGACCACACAGTCCAACATAAAGTTGGAAATGTACCAATAACAACAAGGCAACAGCACCTTAAGACTGCCCAGTTTATTACAAACCTTCTCCCATTGCACCGCCATATTGTCAGCATTAGCCATTGACAGGCTAAGATCAGGGGTAAGCATTATGTCCCCACATAACACCATCCCACAAACCGCCTGCTGCTTGGCCCCACTATCAATGGCAGTGTACACGCTACGGACAACACAGCAGATACGGCTGTCCTGCGCATCTGAGTTGTTGACACCCAGTGACAGATACAGTAGTGGAAACCCCTCCAGAGCGCCAAACCAAGAAGAAAACACCCACAAGCCAAAGTCCAGAATATAGCTTTGACAAGCATCACCTACTCCACCAGCATCACCAGTACTCACCAAGAGCTTGGCCAACTGATCACCCAACCTCCCTGCCAGGTCATCATTGTCAACGCTATAGAAACCCTTGCTAGAATGGGTGATACACCGCTTAAGATCATGGTGCAGGCGCTGAGCCATTACCACAAATAGAAATTGAGGGATTATATCCATTCCCAAATAAAGTTGGGAGATGGAGAAACCCTCTTCACCCAATCAGAGTAAGGGCACAGAGTCAAGGTCAGGCAGATTGGCGTCCACCAAGTGATATGTAAAGGTACCGGAGTTAGGGTCCACTACCAAGGGCTCCCTCTCCAAATGTAGAGCAGGCACGTGCTGAACTAGTCTGAGCCTCAGCTAGGCGCTTTTCACCACCAACAGAAGGCTGCCCTGCGGTTTCACCCTCTACCGGGATTTCATCACTATTTTCACCCAGTACTGAACTTTCAAGCCCAGACCAGAGTGAACCAGTATCTGCTTGTCAAAGCCCATAGAGCAACGCCACCTTGGCCTCCTTGGAAAGCCCGCAGAAATGGCAACAGTCTTCCTCTGACATCTGCGCCACCATCTGGCGGGCATCAGACTTGTTACTAACACCAGAATAGTTGCTACTCATATTCCTGTGCTGAAGAAGTTCTCCAGAAATTATATAGCTCAGTCAAGTGGGGGGAAATGTCAGGAAATCCTGATCTATTAGGGTTGACTGATCCATATCCCTATCACTGAAGCTGTGGGTTGACACTAGATGGGACACAGCCAAACTAAAACAGCTATTATGGAATACAGAGAAACTATAACAAGATTGATATAGTTTATAAGTCAGAAGACACCTGAGACATTCTGGGTCTCAGGTCACGGGACAATCCAGAAGCTTCTATAATTAGATGCTAGACATTCCGGATTCCAAATTAAGGCGCAAACCCAACTCAAAGATTAGAACAGGGAATTACAACATCCTGTTTCACCAAGAAGTGAGACAGAGGACCGCCTGTGCAAATTTTGCACATTATACCAAGCACAAGGCAAGGTTGGCCAAAATGGATGTCAACTTAGTTTGCTGTAACTGATTCAAGGTATATCTAGGCTGAAGAGGAGAAATTAGCAGCCTAGAATATTACCTCATCTCAAAACCTTATTCAGGTTTGGGATCCAACTCTGGGGGTGAAACTAGTAGCTTGGGGATGATAGGCTAGCTAGTAAGAGTTGTCCACAGCTAGACGCCAGTTTAGCTTATTTCTTTCAACTATAAAGGGTCCTTCCAAGATCACTTGGAAGGCAGACAATTAATACCCTTCAACATCATTACTAGTCCAAATAGTAGTGGTGTCAAGTACAGTAAGAGCAACTTATTGATACTTTCAAATTCCTGCCAAACCATCATAGACAGTGTTGCGTCTCCAAAGGACCACAGGACTTCCCCATCACTTGGATCGACCAGCAACAGAACACAGCCCGCTGCAACACCCACTCCACACCAGTAGGAAGCACATCTGTCTTCTTACAGATTCACCTATCCCCACATGCATAATATAAACAATAAAAACTATATCTCTTCTTCCTCAAGATCCAAAAATCTTGGCACCACCCCCTGTGGCCTTGTAGCTTTCCCCATATAGTGTATTGGTCACAATATTCTACAATAAACAATACCTTATTCTATTCATTCTTGTCTTTTCTATTAGACTGTTGTCTTCCCCAATTCAAATACTGAACTCTATTGGTTCAGTTGCAACAGTGGTAGTAGCGGTAGGTTCACAACCTACCTAAAAGATTCCCCCCAAGAAAGGACAGAGTACAGGCCATATGGCTACTCCCCATCAAGAAACTTTCCTTCCAATTGTTGCAACCAAGTTTCCAGACTTGCCTGCTAACATATCTAACAACATGAATCAATCTGATGGCAATATCAACTTGTGGGCACTTTCTCCTAATTAGGAGCACTACCAATTTGACCTGCTGATCCCTGCACAAGTTATTTCTTGTCTTCAAACCTTACATGAAACATCCCACTATGCCACCCCCTTGTGGCCTTGTGGCTTTTCACATATAGTATATTATCACAATATTCTACAATAAACAATACCTTATTCTATTCATTCTTGTCTTTTCTATTAGACTGTTGTCTTCCCCAATTCAAATACTGAACTCTATTGGTTCAGTTGCAACAGTGGTAGCAGCGGTAGGTTCACAACCTATCTAAAAAAATTCATCCTAATAAAGGACAGAGTATGGTCCATATGGCTACTCCCTATCAAGAGACCATCCTGCCAATTCCTAAGGGGTACATCCCCAACAGGTACGTTATTTACCAAGACCAGCTAGTTCTTACAAGTGTGTATAATTGGCTCCGCCTTGGACAGCGTGACGCCAGTGTCACCCCTCCCCAGTTGGAACTTTCACAGTGTATGCTCAATCTCCAGCTGGAACCCTTTGCAGGTGGGGTCAAAGGAGCCAACATGTTAGCTGGCTCCATTCCACAGAAACCCGCCTTTGCATATGCCAAGTGCCTGAATTCATGTGGGTTGCCACCGCATCAGGGCGCCTTACAGGGTCTGCTGCAGTGTAGTTTACCAACTGGATAAGCCAAGAGTTAGATGTCATGTGGGCATCATTCAGGGACACCATAAAATCCCGCTACAGCAAAACCTTCTCACCTATTGTGGTGGGAACTCCCCTTCTAGCTATTAAACAGACTGGATCTGTTCCTGAGTACCTTACCGCTGCCCCCAAAGCCGTAACCAACAGAAACACTGTCATGTTCTGAGGCGCAGCACAGACACATAACAGCAAATCCTAACCTTAGGATTGGATTTGTACTAAGTCTTGGTTAGATGGCAGAAAAGGCTATGCAATTACCTTGTGGCCCTGGATGAATAATATCTACTAGTTGTGGCTAGAGAGAGGTACCAAATTACTGGAAGACACAAAGACAAAAATGTGAATAGAACTTAATTTTTATTAGTGAATATGAAAATGAATATATACTGTGTAGCTTTATCACAAAACAGTACATGGATGGTAGGATCACTTGCCACAAGCATGAGTGAGGCAAGTGAGTTGCGCAGAGTCAGGAAACCAAACAATTGAATTTGCAGTTTGGATATAGACTCATTTCAAGAGGCAGAAGCAAAAGAGAGATATTTTTCCTCAAAATAACCCACTGAAGGCAAAATTGAAACATGGTTAATGGCGGCATTTACAACAAACACCATGCTTCTGACCCTGGTAATCAATGGGCTCAAGCCCCATATCTGTAAGTGGGTCCCTGTAGGTTGTTGCACCTTCATTGATGACTGTTAAAAGGCCATTGTGGAGGCCGACAATCAGGCTTTGATGGGCTTCTGTCGTATTAGTGATGCTCTGCCTCAACCTTGTTCAACACCTGGCAGTGCTCACAACCAAGTGGTCCACCGCCAGTCCTGCCAGCAGAAAAATGGGATCAAACGCCCCTGCAAGGGGAAACTTAGCTAGCACAAATTGAGGACCATGGGAAAGCCTGGGGGTTGTAGCTACAAGAGGTTCTACAACCCCACTTGACCCTTCCTCTCAATCCCTTCTTGCAAAGAATCCCTGCAACTACAGTGTACACAATGTTGTGACCCTTGATGTGTTCCAGGTCCACAGTGACAACCCTGTCCTCCAAACAAGCCATTCTTCTAATAAAATCAGCCGCTTGGCCTACCCCTTCTGTTTCCATGGGAACACCCACAAACTTTTGGTAGACACTGGGGCCAACCACACTATGCTTGACCAGGTGTTTGCTGATTCTCAACAATTAGACCATGTGTCAAGTAGATTCAAGACAGTGCATGTAGCTGATTCCTGTAGAGTGGCAATTACCCATGAGACAGGACCCTTCTCTGTAAGAATGGGAAACATCCAGGTTAAGCTCTCTGGGCCAATCATGGCAGGGCTCAGCCATGACGTAATTACTGGCTTTGACTGGCTTTGGCACAATTATCCCTACATTGACTGGGATACATCTTTTATCACCCTCAATAGAAATGGGGTGGTTTTCCATATCTATCCTGTTGAAATGAGAAAAATACTCCACAATACTGTGTTTGTCAGAATAACAGAGATAGGCTCGTAAATTCCAAGGGGGGAACTAGACTTTAACCAATGCTCAGTTGAAGTTATCTGCGCTGAACCACCTGCAGCCCCTCCCTTGACCAATTCACCCCCACCAGCACTTGCCATACTCCTTGAGGAGTATAAGGACGTCTTCAGAAAAACGCTGGACCAACTACCTCCTCCCCAAGAAATCCAACATGCTGTACAACTCTAAGGGTTGTTACCTAAAGCATGTCCCTAATATTGTCTTATACCAAAAGAAGATGAGTCCCTCTGCCAGCACCTTATAGACGTGCTTTACAAGGGTTTCATTTGTCCCTTGCTCTCTCCGTACAGGGCCGCTGTCTTCTTTGAGCCAAGAAGGATGGGTCACTTTGCCTGATAATAGACTACTGCACCTTAAATGAAAGACTGTTAAGAATAAGTACCCTCTGCTGTTGATTGACAACCTGTTTGACACACTTGCAGGTGCAAAGGTCTTTAGCAAGATTGACCTCATCACAGGGTACAACTAGGTCTGCATTGCACCAAGGGATGAGGCAAAAACTGCCTTCTGCACAAGCTAAGGATTGTTTGAGTGTTGAGTCATGAACTTTGGAATGACCAACGCTCCTTCCACCTTCACCATGTTGATGAACAAAGCATTTGAGGAACTGATTGGGAAATGTGTAGTTGTGTACCTTGACAATATTGTTGTCTTCAGTCAAGAGCAAACCACGCACCTCCAACACCTCTGTGCTGTCCTTGACACCCTTTGGAAAAATCCACTAAAAGCTAAACCCTCCAAATGCAAGTTCCTCAAGTCAGAGCTGCTGTTCCTTGGGCCCACTATCTCTGCCCAAGGGATAAATCCCAACCCTGTCAAAATCAAGGCAATCACCAGCATGCTGCCCCCACCAATGTGGGTTGTTGTGAATGCTGCCATTCACCATGTTTCAATTTTGCCTTTGTTGGGTTATTTTGAGGACAAATCTCTCTCTTTTGCTTTTGCCCTTTGAAATGAGGCTGGCTCCAAATTGGGAAATACAATTGTTCAGCTTCTTGATTCTGCGCAACTCACTTGCCCCACTCATGCTTGTGGCAAGTGATCCTACTGTCCTGGTATTGTTTTTTGGTATCACAAACCACTATATAATACATTCCCCATTTTCCAATAAAATTAAGTTCTATTCACATTTTTGTCTTTGTGTCTCCGCGTACTTTGGCACCTATCTAGCCATGTCTAGTAGATATGATTCATTCAGGGCCACAAGTTAATTGCATAGCCTTCCCTGCCATTCTAACCAATACTTAGTACAAATCCAATCCTAAGGTTAGAATTTCCCGTTGTGACTCTGTGCTGCGCCTCAGATCACAACATGGGCCAGGTGTGTACCTTCTTAGGCATGGTTGCCTATGTGCACTTGTTCATTATCAATTGCAGGGAACTAATTGCACCTCTCACCAAGTTCCTCAACACCAAACAGTGCTTCCATTAGACCCCTGCCAGAGATCAAGCCTTTGAGACGTTGAAGTAGAGACTTACAACTGCACCTGTATTGCAGTTCCCCTTTCAGAACTGCCAGTACAAACTCAAGATTGACGCCTCTGACAGAGCCATAGGGGGTGTGCTGGGCAACCTCCAGAATTAACTCATACAGAATGAAACATCCTCCATGTTGACAATTCTCAAAAACATTTTTCTTATTTTCAATATTAAAGATTATTTTTTTCTTGATTAAATAATTGACACTTATAATAGCAGCAATGTTTGATTTTTATTTTGAGCTTTTAATTGAAATTATAAAAGATAAAGCAAAAACAATTTTTGAAATTGTTGACATGGAGGATATTCCATTCTGTATGAGTTAATTCTGGAGGTTGCTGTGTGCTACAGGTAGAAACTAACAACAGTGTTTTCCTCCCAGTGGCATATGAGTCCAGGAAGCTTACTGACTCAGAACAAAGTTATTAAATTCATGATAAAGAGTTAGCGGCAATTGTGCACTGCATTGAGAAATGGCGCTGTTACCTGGAAGGGGCTACCTTTCCACCCCGCGTCCTGACAGACCACAAGTCAGTCCAGTACTTCAACATGTAGTCCCACTTGACACGCCACCAAGCAGGCTGGGTTGAGTGTCTATCCCCCTACCAGTTGTGCATTGAGTACAAGCCTGGGAAGGAACTTGTCACAGCTGACGCCCTCTCATGCCTCTACATAGTGTCCATCACCGGGGATGATGGCTAGGATCCAGATTGGCCAATGTTGTACCTTTGTCCTAAAGCAATTCATTACAAAGGCCTTAACTTGGTCACCATCTCCAAGCTGAAGGACAACAAAATTCAGTTCACCACCAATGCTGGCAACCTCTGCTGCCAAGCAGAGACAGGTGAGAAGACGCCTTACATTCCCACCACACAAGGAGGTGACACAATATTGTGTTATCACCCCATATTGGGTCACATCAGAGGACATAACCTCTTTGAGATTATGAAACAAAAGGTTTGGTGGCCATGTATGTGCCAAGACATCTTGGATCTCCTTGAAAAATGTGTGCTGTGCAAAAAGAATACGTCCAAACCTACACCTCCCAAGTCTGTCCTGCCAATCAAGGCCATGGAACCCTTTGAGTAGTGGGCCCTTAATGTGGTTGGGCCCCTCCCCAAAGACAGACTGGGAAAGAAATACATCATAACCACCATCAACTACTTCACTTGCTGGTCAGTGGCTTGGGCAACAACTAATCACACTGCCACCACCATCACCTGCTTCATTGGTAAGGAAGTTGTAACCGTTTTGGGCAGCACAAAAGTCTCATCACAGATGGTGGTCCCAAACTTGTTGGCCAGGTAATGAAGGTGTACTGTGCCAAGAATGCCCTGCAACAGATAGTCACCACTCCCTATCATCTGCAAGCCAATGGGCGCATGGAACAACTAAACAGCTCACTGGTACAACTGATTGCCAAGCTCTTGTAGGAGCACCCCAATACCATGTGGACTGAACACTTGCCTACTGCTCTACTTATCCTACGGTCAAGAATCAATCAAGGCACCGGGTTCAGCCCTAGCACCCTGGTCTTTGGGACACCTGACAGTCTGACAGAAGTGGAACAGAGGAAGCTATGGTCTACAGTTCCCAGAAAGCCCCCTATGACAACTCCATCCCTAAACTAATGGTGTGCCAAAGCCCAGGAAGTTGAGCATAAACAAATTGAAGGAGGGACAAAGCACCTTGAAGCCAGATATGCTGTAGATGACCCTGTCTATACCCTCAACCCCAATTTTGCTAAGTTGGAGCCCAACACTTAAGGCCCTTCAAAATAGCTGCAATCTATGACAACCACACCTATTGACTTGAAGATGCCCATCAAAACACCAAGACGCTTCACCACAATTGCTTGCACCCCTGCCACATCATCCCCACACAATGATTGTTTGTGTGGACCTTCCCAGATCTTCCTCAGACTCCAATCCTGGTGTCTGACAACAAGCAGGGGGAAAGGGGGGTGTTGCAACCAAGTTTCCAGACTTGCCTGCTAATGTATCTTATAATACACAGGGGGCGCTCAATGAGTCACCCCTTGACATATCTAACAACATGAATCAATCTGATGGCAATATTGACTTGCGGGCACTTCCCCCTAATTAGGAGCGCTACCAATTTGACCTGCTGATCCCTGCATGAGTTATTCCTTGGCTATAATCCTTACATGGAACATGCCACCCCCTTGTGGCTTTGTGGCTTTCCCCATATTAATATATATAAAAGTGAGTCTGTCTGTCTGTCTGTAATGTTGCCTCGAGTGGGCTCAAGCCGTAAGGGATTTGACTGAATTGATTTTTACTTAAATTTGATTTTAAAAGTTGATTGTTAAGCCACAAGCTCAATTTGGCTCATCCTTACATTCAATCCCTTACATGCATCTTTGAGAGTACACAGATTGAATTCAGTGGAGTGTGGTCTAAATCATGTTTAACTGAAATATAAGCCACTCGAACTTTAATAAAGTTGTATTTAATTACTTGAATTTTAAATTAGTGGCTAACACCATTCAACCATATCAAAGTGGCTCATCTTTCTAGATTACCCGACTCTAGAATGGGTGGATTAAAATTAGAAAAGAAGCAGCAATTGTTTGAGATCCTTTTATATGATTGGATGGTTATGCTCTATGCTGAGGATTGAATTGACAACGAAAAGAGAGCTAGGTCAATTTTTAAGCAATACAGTTTGAATTGTAATATAAATATTAGTTTAAAGAAGGAGATGGTTGGCTTAGACATTTCGAAATTCTTATTCTTCAAGTGAGATAGTAGAGCATTCCAATTCGATGCCACCTGATCCAAGTAGCTCCATATTGTTTCAGAGTAAACCTTGCTTGCCACAGCTTCATCCCAAAAGAACATCAGTGGAGTAAAAATACTATGATAAAATTATGATTCAATATAATGATTTTCATGAAATTCAGAGGACGTAGATCAATTTTTCAGATGATTCCAATCAAAATGGTACCAAACATGATAGCTCTAACTGCTCTAGATGCTGAGATATATAGTTAAGTGCTGGAATCGGGTTCACGTCATAATCAAAGGCTCGGACTCGATTTGAAATTATCTAAATTTACTTTTAATGCACACTAAAAAACTAAAATCAATGTATCTCAGTGAGTACTAAGCCGATTTTGATGTCCAATAGCCTATTTAAAAGCTGCATATCAGCTCTACATTTTGAAGGGTTAAAAAATCAAATACTAAATTTTAAAATAATTAGTTTAGCTGTACTAATCTTAATAGTGATACTACACTTATTTAGATTTAGTTTTTATTTATACTTGAAATATACATTTTAATTTTAAATTTAAATAAATATAATTGAAACTACATTTTAATAAAGCAATTAAATAAATTTTAATTAAACACATGATAAGTACTCCAAGCCTAAAAGCACAATAAAATATATTTAATTGATTTATTAAATTCAACTTTAATTCTGTCCTTGGACGGGGCAAACACCTAGTAGTATATTAATCACAATATTCTACAATAAACAATATCTTATTCTATCCATTCTTGTCCTTTCTATTGGACTGTTGTCTTCCCCAATTCAAATACTGAACTCTCATTGGTTCAGTTGCAACACAATCCCCAAGGGGGACATCCCAAAGGGTATGTTATCTACCAAAACTGCTGGTGCTCACAATTGTGTACAATTGCCTCTGCCTGGGACAGCGCAACACAAGTATCACTCTGCCTCAATTGGATCTTTTGAAATGTATGCTAAACCTCCAGCTTAAGTCTTTTGCGGGTGGCGTGGGAGGGGCTGAGATTGTTAGCTGGCTCCATTCCACAGAAACCCGCCTTTGCATCTGCCAAGTGCCTGAGCCTATGTGGGTTGCCACTGCATCTGAGCACCTTACAGGGCCTGCTGCAGTGTGGTTTACCAACTTGGCAAGCCAAGAGCAGGATGTCATATGGGCAACGTTTAGGGACACTGCCAGATCCCGTTACAGTGAAACCTTAACACCCATTGTAGTGAGAACTCCCCTCCTGGTCATCAAACAAACCGGATCCATCCCTGAATACCTTACAGCTTGGCAACAAGCACTTGCCGCTGCCCCAGAAGCTATAACCAACAGAAACACCATGTTGCTCACTCTCATAGTCAATGTGCTTAAATCCCATATTTGCAAATGGGTTCCCAGGAGATGTTGTACCTCTATTGACAACTGCTATAAAGCCATTATAGAGGCCAACAACCAGGCTCAATGGGGTTCCACAGATCCAATGATGCACCCCCTCAGTTTTGTCCCGCACCTGGCTTTGCCCACAACCAAATGGGCTGCCACCAGTCCTGTCATCAGGAGAATAGAGCCAAGAGCCCCTGGGAGAGGGAGCTTCAGCTAGCTCAGATTGAAGATCTTGTAGAAGCCTGGGGGTTGTAGATACAAGAGCTTCTGCAATCCCGCTTGATTCCCACTCTCATTCTCTCCTCACAAAAAACTCCTGTGATTACAATGTACACATGTTGAGACCCTCAATGTATTCCAGGTCCATAGTGATGACCCTGTCCTCCAAGCAAGCCATTCTTCAAATAAATCCCCTGCTTGGCCTACCTCTTCTGTTTCCATGGGAACACCTACAAACTTTTGGTAGATACTGGGGCTGACCACACCATGGTCAACCAGGAATTTGCAGATTCTCAATAACTAGATCAAGTGCCTAGTTAATTCAAAACAGTACAAGTAGCTGACTCCCGCAGAGTGGTGATTACTCATGAGACAGTACCCTTCTCTGTGGGAATGGGGAACGTCCAGATCAAGATCTCTGGGCCAATCATGGCAGGACTCAGCCACAACATCATTGTGTTTCTTGACTGGCTCCGGAACAACCATCCCTATATCAACTGGGATACATCTGTAATCATCCTCAACAGAAATGGGGTGGGTTTCCAGATCTATCCTATTAAAATGAGCAAGTTACTCCATGACACTGTACTGTAGATTCAGAACCTAAACGTAAAAATGTGGGACTGTCAAATCCTTGGTCCAAATTTTGAATCACTTTTTCAGGATGGCCTTTTTTAATTAAATTGATTATTTGTATTTTTATTTGAATTTTTAAAAATGCAGGAACTCATAGACACTTTGCAAATTTCAAGTCAAACTGCATATTTCCAATGGACAAAATAAATTAACTGGATATAGATTTGAAGCATTCAAATCCATCAACCAGTTTCATTAAGTTTACTATGTTTTTTGAAATTGCAGGATTGTCAAATACAAGAACCAAATTTCAAATCACTTTTGAATGCCACTAGTAAACTCAAATATTAGTATCAGGAACTGGAATCCAAATTTAATGTACAGAAAGAACACTAGGAAACACCAACCCAAATCAAGAAGCTCCATCACAACTAACATTAAACTAAAAATTCAATCTTGATAAACATGTTTAGACATAAAAATTAAGTAAACTTTAAAATTATCCAAACCTGGAAAGGATACAATATTATACACTTCAAATCACGGATATAGAAATTCTGTTACTATTCAAGGCTAAATCAAGAGAAAACAACTACCCAAAAATAACCCTAAAGTCTGAATAAATACATATTTAATCTAAAAGATATTTTTATTTTATTTTTATGGACAGACAATCACATTCCCAACCAGCTCCTGCACCAGCCCGCGGGTCAGCCTGTCTACGAGAGCATCCCAGAGGGTCCAAGAATAGACCCAGAACATAACTCAAGGGGAGTAATATCAACACACAGGCCTCCCAAGGTGTCAGCGCCAACCAACCACCTCCTGCATCTCAAGCCAGGAACAGTAGCCTGAATCCCAGACAGAAGCCACTCTCAAGATCTGTCACCAAAGTCTCCTATACCAGGGTCACCGGGAACACTGAGATTACTTACACCTCCACTGTGTACCCAGCTGTCATCCAGCCCCGCACTCTGGATCCAAGAGTTGCCACTTCCTGCCCTGCGTTTTTGATACCTCCTATGAGCCATTGGCCACCACTGTTGAGCCATCTGCGCCTATTGTGTATTCTATCATTGACAGTGCCACTGCAAGCAAGAGTGATCCCATCTTCTACACAAAGGTCCCCATCCCCTGTGTTGAGCCTGCTATCCAGAATGCCGCAGTACCTTCCAAGAGCCGGTGTCAGTTGACAAATAGTGAGTGTGAAGCTCTCCTCAACTGCTTGAATGGGGGAATGGCAGTTTGGGATATTGCGTCCCAATTTTAGTGTCACGGTCAGATATATTAGCAACATCAACAAAAAATACAGCAACACTGGGAAAATTGCCAAATCTGCCAAGACAAAAAGACAGCCCAAACTCTTGTATCCTATGCATTTCAGGGCAATAAAACAGTGGGTAGCCAAGGATTGCCACCTGGACAAACTTGCTGTCCAATTAATGCTGGCCACAGAGCTCAAGCTTTCTGTTTCCAAAACCCTTGTCTACAAAGCAATGTCTGATTTGGGCTTCTCATAGAAAGTACTGGGGGTTTCTCTGTACAATAGGAACAGCAAGAAGACCATCAAGGATTGACGCATTTATGCCAAGATCTATCTGGCTCTTAAGCAGACTGGGAATGTCCAGTTCTTCTATATTGACAAATTGTTGTTTTCCTCCTCACTCAGGTCTAGGCATGGGTGGGTTGAGAAGGGGTCCAAGGATGGTGTAGCACATTGTGCAGCTGTTTGTTCCTAGACCTATTCAATGGTAGTGCTTCTTGGTCCTCGCAGTTTGGATCAATACCAGATGATCAAGGGTTCCCACAATAGCAGGACATTTCTCAATTTTCTCCAAACTGTCAAGGAGTACCTCCAGATCAATTATTGCAGTACAAACAACATTGTTGTGCTTGACAATGTTGGGCTCCAAAAAGTGGATCTGGTTGTTTCTGAGTTCCCACCCATTGACAAGAATAGCCATTCCTCCAATCACTGCCTTACTGATTGTCTAATGAGACTCCTCTTCCTCCCACCATATTCTCCATTCCTTAGCCCAATTGAGGAGGTCTTTGGGTGGATCAAGAATAAGGTTAAGGCAGGGCTTTCACAGGACACCAAAGATCTCTTTAGCATTCTCAAGGTCAGTAAATTTGTGATGCCACCCAATGTGGTGGCAGCTTTTTACAAGCACTCCAAATCATTCCTCCCTAAAGCCCTCAACTCTGAGCCAATCAGATAAATGGGTGCTCTGGATTTTATTTATTTTTATTTTTATTTATTTTGTTATTATTAGGACTCCAGAATTATTATTTATATATAATGATATGATTCTTGATTGTATTATAGACATATAAGAATACATATAAAAGTTAAGTAAAATTAATTATACTAGATATAGAGACACATATTTTTATTATAATACACCAAATATTGTATTGATTGTAGAGCTAACAAATAAATTAATTAAATAAGATACAAATAGATTAATTTTATTTAAATAATTGTGAACCCTTTTTAGTACTTTGGCTTTTTTAAGCCACAAATTGAACCTTGCAATTTATCACCTGATCTTATTAATTTAGTGCCACTATAGCCACACAACACAAAAACCAATGATTTTCATGTATCTCTTACTAATTAATACTTATGATGTGAGTTAAGCATAGCAAATCTATTTATCAAATCATAATAAAAGGGAAAAGTAATTTGATTTCTAAACAATCATATGTTTAAACATAAGTGGAGTGGGCAGTTTGATCTGGATAAATAGAGCTCTTGTTGTTTAACTACATAATATACAAACCTGTACTTGGCAATTGACTAAATAAACAAATTATAATTTGGATTTTATTATTACATGTGTTCACTTTATTAAATTGTTTCTTTATAATTATAAACCTACTTAAATATTACTATTATAAAATTAAATTAAAATTAAAATTAAAAATTAAAATTATTTTGCAAGAGAATATTTTTATTAAGGGGATGCAAATTGCAAAGGGGAATGCAATTATTCTGGGGTATTATACCCCAAAATTATATTTTCTATTAATGCATCCAAATGGGACCACATACTCTTCTGTATGTGGTGGACAACTCTGGTGCCAATTGCTAGAGGGGTGGCACTTAGCACCCCAGTGGTGACTAAGTGTCTTATAAAAGATAGTTGCAAAAGAAATTGATGAGGAGTTGGTTCTCAGGAGGTATAGGTATCTATATAACAAGGCTAAAGTAAAACTGTTGTATAGGACATGCTCTACTGTTTTGTAGCCCCGCAGCGTCTTTATTTTATCTAGTGCCAGCCGGCAGACGTCCATTTGAAGGGGGACGTCCTCCAGCTTCTTCATGTTGGCCTTCATAATGCAGTGTAGTACTATCCCAAGGTAAATAGCATGATGCAGTTGCTGTGAGATATAGCTTTCTGCAAATAAGCAGAATTTCTTATATATAATGACTAATATATTTGTATAGGATTATTTGAAAATTTGATTAAAGGAGAGTTGGGCATTTTGGAGGGATTGGCCACCCATGCCTCTGCAAAAGATATGAATAAAGGTTTCATCTTATTGACTAAAAATGTATTGCCTATTTCATTTGATAGGGATTTTATTAAGTTATTGAAGATTGCGGCTTTGATGTTTTCTTGTGGAACTTGAAATTGACTTTTTTTCAGGTTTATTTCATATGTGTTCATAGTTGAAAATTGAAATTGTTCAAGGCATTCAAATATATATTTGTCAAAATTTCATGTTGACATTTATTTGGATATCCATCATTCCTTTGAAATTGATACTTGTAACTACTTCATAGGCTTCTCTGACCCAAGCTGAACTTCCTTCTGGCACTTTGAATTCCCTATTCATTGCTTCTTTTGTTGCATATTGATTGATGTTATTTTGAATTATTTTATTTATTTCATTTTTATTTATTTGTTTTATAGGGGCTACCAGTAATTGGTAACCCCCGTAGAACCAACTGGGTGTAAAGGCTGCCACTTCAGCAATCTTGTCCCCATTTCTTGTTATAAATATGGTAAATTAAAGTAAAATATAAATAAACTTACTAATTGTTTCTCCTGCGGCCCCCTCAGCCACAGGCGCCCCTTTGCCAAACTTCATGAGTGTTGGCTACTCTTCATTTGCTTTCCTGGGCTTGATTTTCCTTATTTTATGTGCTACTTGTGCTTCCTCCTGATTTTCATTTGATAACTTTTCATTGTTTATTGTAGCGTGTCTGCTCCTTGATTGCGCTTCATTTTCATCTGTTTCCATATGATCAGTTTCCTCTTCATTTGTGTTAATTTCCTTTGGAATTTCAGTTCCTTCAATCAGCTTGATTTTCTTGTTGTTTTCTTTGGCCCCTTGCCAAAACTCCCATGAATTGTAGGCAGCATCATTGAAATTCAGACTTGATAAAATTGTTCCCTGTAGATTAAGTAACGCTTTTTTGTTCTTTTCATCTACAATATTTCCCAATTTATTCAGAGCATCTTCCTTTGACTAGATTAGTGGCTGGCCCTCATTGCCCAGCTTTACTGTTACTAGTTCCCTGATATTTTTTCTATTTCAACAACCTTTTGCAGGTATGCTTCTAATTCATTTATCAAGCTGTAGATATTTGACATATTGTTTTAATTACATCAAAAAAACTGGTTTTTATAGTACTACTATCAATGTGTGAATAAGTTTTCATCGTCAATAATAAATTAAGGACCACAAATGTAAATTTTGCATTAAAATATTGCAATTAGACATCAACTCTTGATATTTAGATATTATGTGCATAACTCAATGCATTCTGTATAATAAAATTCATTGTAAACAAGGCCTTTTTCATTGTAATTTATATAAATGGACTATGTTTATATTAGGGAGCCATTAATGCTTAGTACAAATATTAAGAAATAATGTTTTGCAGCCTGCATATTTTCCTATTGATAATAATTATATAAACTTTTTGGTCTGATTTTGTGGGATAATATAATATAATCAATCATTAGTTTACTGTTTATGATTATTCATTGACTGATTTTCTTTGCTGTGGCAATTGTGAATTTCTGGTACTTACATGCTGGTATCTGATTGGTTGGTTTCACATCCAATCACACAGGAAATAGGAAACATGGTTACCACCCCAAGACCAGATGTGGTTGGTGCCACAGTAGGTTCCATCATGCTGGGAATTATCTGCCCAAGTAGGAAGGCTCAAAAAGCCGGAAAAACTTTATTGAAATTGACCAAATCTAACGGATTTAAATCAAACAGTTAATTGAAAATGGGTTACAGCTGCTCCAGTCTGTCAGCTGAAACCAATTCCTCCTTGAAAATTGATGTTGATAAATTGTCGTAATTTGAGGCTCACCCAATACAAGCTTGTTAATCAGCATGGTTGTCAGAAAATGGTCACGCAAGGGTTCTTTGCAACCTGGACCAGATACTTACTTGACAATGTGGAAGAAATAGGAGGCCAGGATCCAGGTGGTATTGCTTAGTCAATTTTTGATATATATTGAATAACTTTCACTGTTTTAACTCTAAGAGTTGAGTCCTCCCAAAAAATTTTAATAAAAATCATATATCCCTTGTTCTAATTCACTTTTCAAAATGCATACTGTGGTTGGGTTGTTACGCTATATTCTGTATAATCTGATTCTCAACCAAATCATTTATGGAAGATGGGGCCCTGCAGTTGGAACTTTGTTGTTGGTGCTGCCCAATGTTAATTTCATGCAAGCCAATCTTGGAGCTCCCCCCATTCTGGAAACTGAAAATTGTGTTACCTCCCAGTGTCCTGAATTTTATTCTGAAGACACTTTGATGCTTTCCCAGGCAATTTCTCTTGGGCTACTTTGGTTAGGATTAATTGTTCTACTTAATTCTAGTATTACAATTGAAAATTTTACAAAAGAATATCTGAAGCCACGTTGGTGATTAATCATTAACTCTATGTGGATTTGGGTGATAATTCCCCATTGCTTAGAAATGGCTTCATACTATCCCGCAATTTCTGTCACAGTTGGGTGGCAACCACGTTTTCTATTGCCTGTGTGATGTGAAACCATCCAATTAGACACCAGTGCATAAATATTAGAAAATGCACTATTGCCTCAGCAAAGAAAATCAGCCAATTAATTGTAATAAACAGTAAACTAATGATTGATTATATTATATTATCCCACAAAATCAGACCAAAAGTTTACATAATTATTATCAATAGGAAAATATGCAGGCTGCAAAACATTATTTCTTAATATTTGTACTAAGCATTAATGGCTCCCTAATATAAACATAGTCCATTTATATAAATTACAATGAAAAAGGCCTTGTTTACAATGAACTTTATTATACAGAATGCATTGAGTTATGCACATAATATCTAAATATCATGATTTAATGCATTCCTGCAATATTCTAATATAACATTTATATTTGTGGTCCTTAATTTATTATTGTTAATGAAAAATACTCATGCAAAATATTATGTTATCATATCAAATGTATAACATTTTATTAATTATGGGGAATGTAAATAATAAAAAATATATTATTAATTGTAAATTGGAAGGAATAATATTCAATTTTACTAAGTTGTCACAAAGAAAGGTTTTATTTTACTCATCAAAGGACAATTAGGGGAGGGAATGGGCAGAATATACATTGCTACCACCTGTGCCTGCAAAAGAGACAGCATCAGAGGTAGTGGGGAGGGAATGGGTAGTGATTTGGGAGTCAGGGCTGGAAGGTGGATGGCTTGGTCTTGATGGGGGAGTCAGAGAGGCAGGGTTTGTTGACTGGGAAGAGGCAGCAAGAGCTGATTGCTGCAATTGCTCAAATTCTTCTTCTGTCACATATGTGGGCTTGACAAACCAAATAGATGAGTGTGGGGGGAGGCAGGAGTTCTTTCTGGACTTATCACTATCTCTTTCATAGAATATGATGAGATCAGATAAATCCTGGACAAATATGGGAGGGAAAAGCTCATACCCCTTCATAATTTGGTTGCACAGTTCATTGTATATGGCAGGCTTTAAGCGCCTGAGAGCTGAACCAAAACTGTACAGAAATACATCTGCAAGATGTATGTCAGCATGATTTATGGAGTAGGACCAACATGTATGCCCTGCAGCCCTAATTTCTTTGGTTGCCCATTCCTGCTTCTCCATCTCCGCACTCATTACAACTGTGTATACAGCTTGTTGGGTAGCCCACTCCTCCAGCATGTCCTTGAGCTCTGTTTGGTAGGCATACCTATTTGCAGTGTTTGATATTGCCAAGTAATGATTGACACCCAATGGGGAAACTGCCAATAAAGCCCTGACAAAACAATACAGGATTGGGCCGTGCTTGTACACATCAGACTGGATACGCTTTTCTCCATAGTCTTGAATACTTGCAGATATCTTAGCATACAACAGAAAGATGATGTCATTGCGGGCCCTCATTGCCCTTCCTTTGATAAAATTAATAGTGGTTGAATTGTAGGGATTGGTATCCACCAAAATGGGGCCACTGAGAACTTGATTGGGCAAGATTCTAGTAGCAACCATAACTCTGTGCATCCACAAATTCACTGTTCTTTTGTTGGTGAAGATGCCGTGGAGTCCCAACTGGAGACATACTTGGACCAGGGGCATCTGTGGGTCACATACCATAATGGCCATCATAAGGGGATGGGTTGTGTCACCTTTGGTCAAAGTACGGTCACCAGTTGGGGTCTTCTTGGTAGGGGGCCACAGTTGGCATGGGCTCGCAGGGTTGCAGCCACAGTGGACTTTGCAAACCTCATTGCCGCCGCAATTTCCCCAAGGGACATAAACATCCCTTGCTTTTCAACCATCTCAAGAACAATCTCTGGAGTGATTAATTTTCTTCTGCATCTTAAAGGCTGATTGGCTGGAGGTGGGATGTGTCCATCTTGGAAACCAGATGTTGCCATCTGATTGGCTGTTTCTGGATACTGGCTTCCCTGGGAGACCCCTTGGCTCAATTGGCTAGTTCCAGATGCCATTGTTGATACATGATTTGGGTTAGCATCTGCCTGTGTGTGATGAGCAAACAGCGCCATGCTTGAGGACACAGGAGAAAAAACACACTCCTGGGTAGTGCTTGGGGAGGGGCATGTGGGTTGGAAGTGGCCATAGACAGAGGCTTCACCGTTAAGAGACCCAGCATAGCCCTGCATGATTTTGTCAAGGCCAGGGAACAGCTTGTTTATCTGGTTGTTATTAAAAGAAGGCATGATAAATTTTATATTAAAAAATTAAACTCAAAAAGAGAAATTTATATTTTAATCAATTTTATTGTTAAGTATGTTAAGTCAGTGAATAGTAGGATCTAAATTTTAGCCATCCTAAACTGGAATAGGGTAATTTTTGAGAATTCCTGTGCTTCCTAAAAGAATCAGCACAAATCCACTCTTGATCCTTTGGCATCCTTTTTGAGATCCCTATAAATTATATTTATTTCAAATTCACCTCATTTTTGATTTGAAATTTGGTTCTTGAATTTGACAATCCCGCAATTTCATATTTGTTAATTTTTACATGTTGTCTATGATTTGTTTGAAACACAGTAAATATGAAATTGTACATTAGAATCCTGCATTTCTGATTCATGTATTCTGCATTTGTTTGTTGTGTTTTTTCTTTAGTTAGTTGAGTTATCTGCTCAAGAGATTCAAAATTTGCCAATTTAAGTAAACCAAAAAAGTCAAATTAAATGGTTGATTTTATTAAATATTTTTATTTTCACTCAGCTGAGTTGCCCTCAAAAGTGATTCAAAATTTGGACCAAGGATTTGACAATCCCTGCATTTTTACGTGTAGGTTCTGAATTTACAGTACTTATATCTGCAATTAGAACCTTATTGCTTTAAATTGTTAAAGCTCTCTTTTCATCACTCAATTCAATTCCCAGCAGGTTTTAAGCATCCAATCATATAAAATGATCTTAAACAGTTTCTGCTTCATTTTGAATTTTAATACTTCCATTCTAGAGTCAGGTAATCTATACAGGTAAGCCACTTTGATATGGTTGAATGTGGTTAATCACTAATTTGAAATTCAAGTGTTTAAATAAAAATTAAAGTTCAGGTGGCTTATATTTCAGTTTAACATGATTTAGACCACACTCCACTGCAACACAATCTGTGTAATTTTAAAGATGCATGTAAGGGATTACATGTAAAGATGAGCTGATTTGAGCTTTTGGTTTGGAAATTGACTTTAAAATTAAATTTAAAGAGAATAAATTCATTCAAATCCCTTACAGCTTGAGCCCACTTGAGGTGACATTACATCTAGACAGACAGACAGACAAACTTTTATATATATTAATGGGGAATTGCATCTGCTGTGTCCAGGAGTGGCAAGCACTCTACCTGAGCCTTTGACCTAATAAAGGAGAATTCACTTATAATTATGTTGGAACTGAACTAATGAGAGTTCAGTATTTGATTAGGGAAGAAAAAAGTCCAATAGAAAGGACAAGAATGAATAGAATAAGATGACATTTATTGTAGAATATTGTGATTAATATACTATATGGGGAAACCCATAAGGCCACAGTGGGTGGCATAGTGATGGGTTCCATTTAAGGTTTGAAGCCAAGGAATAACTTGTGCAGGGATCAGCAGAGTCAAATTGGTAGCACTCCTAATTAGGAGATAGTGTCTGCAATTTGGCATTACCATCTGATTGATCCATGCTATTAGATACATTGGCAGGCAAAGAGGGATACACAATTGCAACACCCCCCTCCCCTTGCCCCCTGCTTGTTGTCAGACACCAGGATCAGAGTCTGCAGAAGATCTGGGAAGGTCTGCACGGACCACCTTTATATGGGGATGGCGCAGCAGGGGCGCAAGCAATTGTGATGGAGCTTTTTAGTGTTTCCTTGGGCATCCTCAAGTTGGTAGGTGTGATTGTCATAGACCACGGCTATCTTGAAGGTCCCCAGGTGGTTGGGCTCTAGTTTGGCGGAATTGGAGTTGAGGGCATAGATAGAATCACCTACGGTGTATCTAGCCTCAAGGTGTTTTGTCCCCCCCCTCAATTTGTTTGTGTTTGATATCTCAAGCTTTGTCACACCACTGACTCAGGGAGGGGGTAGTCATCAGGGGAGGCTTCGTGGGATTTGTGGATTATAATTTCCTTTGTTCTACCCCCTTCAAGCTGTCAGGGGTTCCAACAGCCAAGGCGCTGGGGAAGAACCTGGAGCCTCTGTTAATTCTCACTTGCAAGATGAGTAGAGCGGTGGGCAGGTGTTCAGTCCACACAGTATTGGGATGCTCCTGTGAGAGCTTGGCAATCAATTGGACCAACAAATCATTTATGCGCTCTACGTGTCCATTGGCCTGGGGATTGTAGGGAGTTGTGACTATTTTTTGGAGGGCATTCTTGATGCAATATGCTTTCATGATGTGCCTTACAAGCTTGGGTTCACCATCTGTGATAAGACGTTTGGGTCGCCTAAAATGGGCCACAATTTCTTTGCCAATGAAGCAAGTAATGGTAATGGTGGTGGAGGTATGGTTGGTGTTTGCCCATGCTACTACCAACAGGTGAAATAGTCAATGGCTGTGATGATGTACTTCTTGCTTAGTATGTCTTTGGAGAGGGGTCCCACAATGTTAGGGGCCCACTGTTTGAAGGGTTCCATGGCCTTGATAGATAGGACAGACTTGGGAGGTGCAGGTTTAGATGTGTTCTTTTTGTACAACACACATGTTTTGAGGAGGTCCCAGATGTCCTGGCGCATACAGGGTCATCAAACCTTACACTTCATGATCTTGAAGAGGTTACATCCTCTGATATGACCCAAGGTGTGGTGGTAGTGTAATATGGTATCCCCACGCTGTGTGGTGGGAATATAAGGCATCTTATCACCTGTCTATGCCTGGCGGTAGACATTACCAGCATCTGTGGTGAACTGGCTTTTGTTGTCTTTCAGCTTGGAAATATTTATGGAATTAAGGCCTTTGTAAAAGGTGCCTTTGGGACACAGGTAAAGCATGGGTCAATCTGGGTCTAAGCTGTTGTTTCCTGTGATGGACACTACATATAACCTGGAGAGGGTGTTGGCTATGACAAGCTCCTTCCCAGGCTTGTTTTTGATGCGCAACTGATAGGGGACAGTCTCTTGACCCAACCTGCTTAATGTCAAGTTAAGTTTGACTGAGTGTTGGAGTACTGAAGCAACTTGTGATCTGTCAGGATATGGTGTGAAAAGGTGGCACCCTCCAGGTAAAAATACCATTTCTCAACGCAGTGCACAATTGTCACTAACTCATTATCATGTATGGGGTAACGTTCTGAGTCAGTGAGCTTCCTGGATTTGTATGCCATGGGGAGGAAGACACCCTTATCAGTCTCCACCTGTAACACGCCCCCTATTGCTCTGTCAGAGGCATCAGTCTCAGGTTTGTACTGGTGGTTCTGATTGGGTAATTGCAATACAGGCGCAGTTGTAAGTCTTTGCTTCAACGTCTCAAAGGCTTGATCTCTGGCAGGTGTCCAGTGGAATTGCTGCTTTGTGTTTAAGAGCTCAGTGAGGGGTGTAATTAGTTATCTGCAGCTGGGGATAAAATTTTGCACATAGGCAACCATGCCCAAGAATGTACACACCTGACCCACATCAGTGGGGGGTGGCATGCTTGTTATTGCCTTAATCTTGGCAGGTTCAGGTTTCATCCCTTGGGCAGAGATGGTGTGCCCAAGGAACAGGACCTCTGACCATAAGAATTTGCATTTGGAAGGCTTTGACTTCAGCTGGTTTTTACAAAGGGTTTCAAGGACAGCACAAAGGTGTTGGAAGTGTGTGGTTTGATCTTGACAGAAGACAATAATGCTGTCAATGTACACAAGTACACATTTTTCAATTAGATCTTCAAATGCTTTGTTCATTGACATGGCAAAGGTAAAGCGAGTGTTGGCCATTTCCAAGTTCATGACACAACACTCAAACAACCAGTAGTGTGTGCATAAAGCAGTTTTTGCTTTGTCCCCTGGTACAATGCAGACCTGGTTGTACCACACAGTGAGATCAATATTACTGAAGACCTTGACACCTGCAAGCATATCAAACAGGTTTTCAATTAGTGGCAAGGGGTATTTGTTTTTGACTGCCACCTTGTTTATAGAGTGGTAGTTGGTTGCCAATTAAAGGGACTCATCCTTATTAGCTACAAAGAAGATTTCAGCCCTGTATGGCAAGAAGGAGGGGCGGATGAAGCCCTTATTGAACGTGTCCACAAGGTGTTGACGGAGAGTCTTGTCTTCTTTGGGCGTCAAGCAATAAAGAGGCTGTGCCTTGGGCAGTGACCCTTGCAATTGAACAACATGCTGTTTTTCTTGGAGGAAGCAACTGGTCTAAGGTTTCATTTTCAGTAGTTTTAAAAGCTATGGCAACAACCAAAAATACCTCAGATTTAAACAAAATGATTTCAGATTTGAACAAAATCCAACTATCAGGTTAAAATATATACTCTGTTAACAGGGATTTTTGGCATTAATGGGCAAAATGGGTCAACACAGCAAAGAAGTGCTCACACGCAAAGCAAAACTATTCAAAATGCAATCTGAAATGCATTGATTCACAAACAAAATGGTGTGAGTTTACTTTCAGTGTTAGTATGTTTACTATGTGAATTGGTGAAAAAATACACCCAAGCAAGGTGAGTCAAAACTCAACCCAAAGCCAAAACACAATAGCAACTCACTATGTAAACAAAATCACTCAAATGTTGTGTGTAATGGATTGTAATCAAGAATGATACCAAGGTATCTAAAATAAGACACAAGATCTGAAACATAAATTTAAAAAATATTGTGTTAAGTGTTTGAGTTTGGCAGTAAAATCTAAAAATGGGTGGGAATTATTTTGGGTATTCTAAAATGGGTGTTATAAAACCAAAAATAACTAATTAAGAAATAAAAAATCTATAATTGGGTTATTGGGTGGGAAATATATTAATTAAATATCCATATTCAGATAAAAGCATAAATTAAAATTAGGGAGTAACTTAATAGAAATTATTTAATATTTTATTAAATTTTTAAAATGGAAGGATCACAACAACAGAGTACCACTGCACCTGTTGTGTGCCACAGTTGCGGTTACCCCTGCGGGTCAAATAACAGAGTTAGTGCAACCCAAGTGCCTATTCAGGAAGGAGATGGGAGAGGAGAGTTTGATAGTGACGCTGCACTGACACAGCCGTTTCAAGGAGCACAAGCTGCTAGGGTGCAGAGCATCAACCCTTGGATCCCCAAGCTGACCCAGAAGCCCACCAAGGTTACCACCACAAAAACAGTTATAAACAAGGAGGTAGAATTTACTTTGTATGTGCTCAACGTTGTGTACCGGCAAGAGTTGGTCCCACCAGCCATGCTGGAGAAGGTGAAGCCTGTACTTGACACTAGCTATGAGCCCTACGTCAGTGATGGCAACCAGGAAGAGGACAAGGAGCCTGAGATCTACAGAAATACAGAGAGGCAGTTAGTGTTAAAGAAAGTTGCTGCGTTCTACACTAAGGTACCCATGCCTTGCAAGCCTGTCACCAATCAGGATCCCATTTCAACTACTCCCGCTAATTTCATGGCCCACAATGACATAGTAGCTTTAAAAAGTTGCGTTTTAAAGCTTGGATCAATAAAGATACTTCTTACTATCAGAAAGCTACCTTGATGATCTCCCTAGGTACCCTAGATCAAAAGTTATGGCAATTTAAAGAGCCGAGTTCAAAAACCCTGTCAGCATGTCCTGAAATGGTTGCAAGATTGGATTTCAAATCAAGACAAGCAACAATTAGTAAGCGGAAAAATCCAAACATGTCTCAGCTTCCAGTGATCTTTTTTGGATGTCCTTACGCTCAAATGGAAGCTCCAGATGAGGAGAATCCATCCAAAGTATTTTTAGATGACCAACTGAGGCAAACCGTGAAGTTCAAATCTGACCAAAAGAATATGACTAGAATTAGTCAGCTGATGTTTCAAACTTTTAGCATGACCCTCCATATAGAGAGACAAGGACCTTCAGGAAGAATTCAGAAGAATCTCAAAGACCAATGTAAATGGTATAAAAAGAACTTAGTTTCCCTTTTCCCCATTGTGATCATTCTTGGTCTGAATAATAAATAAAGGACTTCTCTTAGACTATAGTTTAAATGGATCAGAGTTGGGAGCCCTTGGGCCCTGACAGCTAAGCACGCCCAGAAGCACATCCCAGATATCAAACACATCATCCTGCTCAAGCTAATGCAGGAATCTGGTGATTACAAGGCGGCTGCAGCTCTTGTTGGGGTGGATCCCAAGTACGCCTTGAAGACCTTCAACAAGTTCATCAATATTGGCTGAGTCCTTGCCGTGGAGAAATCCTTGCGTGTGTCAACCATGCTCACCAAGGAGCACAAATGGGCAATCCGCCAGTGGATAACCTGAGATTGCCATCTTGAACTAGCAAATATACAGGCTGTGGTTAAATCTACTTTTGAGGTTGAGGCCTCAATTTCCTTTTATTATCATTTGGTCAAGGGAATGCACTTTTTCTGGAAAAAGCTTGGGGTATTTTCATACAATTGTAATAGCCCAGCCAATATTGACGTCCAGAAAAAATACGCAGAGGCGTACACTGCCCTCAAAGCCAAGGGGACAGTGAAATTCTATTACATTACCAAATCAGCATTTGCCTTATCTATGCAGGATGAATATGAGTATGTCCCAAAAGAATCAAACAACAAGGTAGCTCAGTGTGCGGCAGTCTGCACCACAGCCTACTGAATGGTGGCTCTCCTTGGTCCAAAGGGGGTCAAGCTTTATTAAATGATATTGGGTTCTCACAATAGCTGTACCTTTCTGTCATTCCTCTGATTAGTCCAGGAGCACCTGAGGCGCACAAGCCCAAGCTTCACCAACATCATTGTGCTGGACAATGTTGGTCTCCATAAGGTGGCAGATATTCTTGAGGGATTTCCATCAATTGACATCAGCATTGCAGTGGGCCCCCAGCAATTGACCACAGCAAATTTGTGCCTTCTCTTCCTCCCTGCCTATTTGCCCTTCCTAAATCCCATTGAGGAAGTCTTTGGGTGGCTCAAGCAAGTTGTCAAGCGAGGGACCCCAACTGGGACCAAGGACCTCTTTGATTTGCTGCAGTTTAGGATCCACACCCTCCCAGCTGAGACTGTGGCCAAATTCTATGAACACACTGATTTGTTCATCCCTGCCTGCCTTGCCAAACAGCCAATCAGTTAAAGGCTTAGCTTGTCCAATTTTTTATATTATCTAATTTACTATTCAAGATTTATTAATTATCATTTTATATTTAGAAGCTTCTAAGCCCACAATCACATTCAGCGGGAACATCAGTGAAGGTTTGTAATTTATTTTTTTATATTATTTTTTATTATGGCATCTGAGGTTATCCCAAACATCTGATATTGGATAATGCAAATATATTTATATCACTTTTGTCAAATAAATATAAAAATCAAATTAAAAAAGTTAAATGTAAAGTGTACAAATTAGAAGTAGTTTTTATTGACATATATTATTATGCTTTTATTAAGACCTTCTCTGGGATATATTTGAAAATCTTGCTTGCTAAAATAAGACCTTAAAAAAATATTTATAATAAAAATCTCTGAAGTATATAAGATGTTTATTGATATATAGAAGAAAATTAAGCGCGCCTATAATGGGTTCAGTGGTACGTACCCACCCCACAATGGAGGTGGCATACAAAAACCACGGCCACACCGTGGACAGTGGATACACCCTGGTTAAAATACTCCTGCCTGCTGGTGAAAGGGAGTACAGTCAGGTGGGAGTGAAGCAGCAGCTTCTCTAGAGGGGCTGCAAACCTGTAAATTCCAGCCAGGACTAGGGCGTCCTGGATGACGTGGTCCACCAAGTCATATCCAGGGGGGACCTTCTTCCTATCCAAGGTAAGCTGGGCCTCAACAAATCCCAAGGAGGACCCTTTCCAGGTCCTCTACAGACGCGGCCATCCTGAAGTAAAAGAGTAACCCCAGGTAAACCATGAGGTGAAGCCTTTGCCCAGAAAAGGCTTCAGTAAACTCACAGAGCTTATTATACATGGTACAAATCTTCTTTTTGTGCTTTGTCTTGGCAAACATGAGCTCCATTGCTGGAGGGACCCTTGTCTTGTTGGCACTCCAGGCCAGCCCAAAGTCTGCCAGGAGGATCTTGGTCTTCTTTATGGCTGTTGCATCTGCAACAGCCAATTTAACCACCACGTGCCCAAAGTTCTCCAACAGGTAAGACAGGGTGTACTCCACCAGGAAGCAGAAGCAAGCAGCCGTGTGTGTCTGGCCTATCTCCAGTATATTCTTGAATGGGAGAGTTGTCAGGACGTCCCAAACAAGCTCAATGAAGTTTACACAGTAAACTCCACTGAAGACCACATGGTCCAGGCAGACCAGTTGGGCATCCTTGTAGGCAGTAACTGCCCACTCAGATGCCCCCTCAATATGTGAAAGCCCAGCCAATGCCTCCCTGGACATTGGGAAGGTACTGTGAGTCCTATCCTTGAGCTCCTGCATGACATGGGGGGACATAAATAGCTGCCTTGTCACATGATTGGCGTAATAGCGTAGAAGGTGGGGGGGCAAAGGGGACCAGGACCTGGCGGAGTTCACCGTCAACATTTTCTAAAAAAAGGTAAATATTTGGAAATTTTTATTAATTTTATTTTTTATGTACCTTTGCAGGGTTTTTCCTTTCCTGCAGCTTTGCCAGGCTTTGCCATTCTTGTCTTAAGCAATTGCGCCAGCAATTTTGTGTCCTTGGTTCTTGCACACTTTGCAGATTTGAGATGTGCATACATCTCAGGGTCATCTGTCCAGATGGGCGGCGCAGAGAGGGCAAAGGACTTGAATTTGAGGCCTTCCACCACAGTTTTCTGGACATTTAATATGTGTTTGATGGTTGTTTTAGATGTGTCTGGAATCTTGGCCATGAGTGCCTTGGTGGACACCTTTTCAATTTTGTCTCCTGTAAGGATGGCGGCCTTCACTTTTGCCTTGACCTTGCAGTCAATATCTTTAATTTTGGCAATTGCCGAGTCAAGATCCTTCAAAAGCTTCTCTAATTCTCTCATATGATTTTTTACTAACCTTTCCATATGTTTTATAGCTTTCCCCCAATAAAATCTGTGTTATTCTGATATTTTTTCCTCTTTGTTTATCCTTTTTTGTTTCCCATTTACTACAATATCCCATCTTTTACCCATTGTGTATATGTTTTAGGTTTATCTCAATATGTGTTGTTTGTTTTGTGTTGGCATTGTTTCTTTAATTGCCATATTATTTTTGGCACTTTGCATTGCCCCTTGTTAAAATATTAACAACAATTTGGTGATCAGCTAAATTTGAATTATAAAATTATATGTTTATTGTGTTTATATGAAGTTGTTACTGATCTGAATTCAAAACCTTAATGATAAACTTTAAGCCAATCAGGAGCCAAGTGATAAAGTGATTGTTGTGACATAAAGGGCCATTCAATAATTCTTTGATGCATGTGTGCTAAATAATATGATTGGCCGGATGTTTTTCCATTGAGCGCCATTGCCAATGTGGCAAGTTGTTGGTGGACTAGTGCCTGATCAGCCACTGGGTTAGCACTAGTCCACCAACAACTTGCCACATTGGCAATGGCTCAATGGAAAAACATCCGGCCAATCATATTATTTAGCACACATGCATCAAAGAATTATTGAATGGCCCTTTATGTCACAACAATCACTTTATCACTTGGCTCCTGATTGGCTTAAAGTTTATCATTAAGGTTTTGAATTCAGATCAGTAACAACTTCATATAAACACAATAAACATATAATTTTATAATTCAAATTTAGCTGATCACCAAATTGTTGTTAATATTTTCACAAGGGGCTGTGTTTGGGTACTAAAAATAACTATGTTCTGGATCTAGATACACAGAATAGTAAATATATGATTTTATAGAAATAAACTGAACATAAATAATAAAACCAACTATAAACAAAGAGAACACAAACATTTAAATTTGAAATAAAGATAATATAAAAAGAAATTGTTTGGCAACAGGGGGTTTATTGGGGCAGGGAAGAGTGATGCCTAGTAGGCAGAATAACGTAGGAAGGAAGACTTAGAGGTGGTGCTGGCCTGAGAGGTCTGGGATTGGGTGGGGGTGCTGGAAGGTGGGGGGTAGTGGTGGTGGGGGTAGGGGTAGGAGTATTGCACGTGATGGCTGCCATATAACGCTTGTTGTATTCCTCATCTGTCACTGGCTGGATGGGCTGATAGGTGGCAGTGGCACAAGGTGTGAGGCGCTTATCCTTCCGTGATTGGTTGCTTGTGTTCACATGGAAAACCATTTGCACAAACAAGTCAGCCATCATTTGGTGACCAAAGAGAGAATTGTGGTCAAGGACCCCAAGATAGAGGTTGTTGAAAGCCTGAGGGTGGTGCTCCTGTACTTTATCTCCAATGTTGATGAAGATGACATCACCCAGATGGATGTCTGCATGGCTGGCAGGGTAGACTGAGGCCTGGTGCCGCGTGTTGCTGGATGGCCTTGAGGGCAGTGGAGCTACCCTCCATCTGGTGGCTCAAGAAAACCTGGTGCTTGGAATTTGAGCCATCCCAGGAGTTGAGTAATCCACCAAGGATGTGGCTGTACTTGTAGACATTAGTGAAATCTGGGTTTGGCCAATAATAGACAGAGCCCTTGGCTGAAACAGCCTGAAATGCACTAATGAAAGTCTCCTTCTTGACCTTCTTCCTTCCTTTTTGAGTGGCAGCTCTTCCTTGCTTGCAAAAATCATCAAAAGCTATTGATAGCTTGTAGTAGGAGATGAACATGACATCACCTGTTAAACTAGTCAAGCATTGGAACAGGGTAGATTTGATGGCAGGATCATATGGGGAATCCTCAGTGACATCCCATTGGTTGCTGGTGACATTGATCAGTACCCGGATTGATGCCACCTTCCCATACATCCAGAACTGCCCCATGCGCTCAGACACCCAAATGCCATGGTGTGCAAATTGCTTCTGGACCTGGGTCAAGGTAAGCTTGGGGTCCTGCTGCAGGATATCAAGCATGATTGGGTAGGCCTCTGTGATTTGGGACTCAGGTGCCTTTTTTGGGCTTCTTGGCCGTCCCAATCAGATTCCCCTTGTTCATTAGGTTGTTGAATTCCCACATGACAGTAGTCTGGGTAAATTTCAATTGGTTAGAAATCTGATCCCAGGACAGACCCTACAGGTTCAGTGCCACAATTTCCTGGATAATTTGGGCAGTGATGATTTGTTGCTTAGGACGCTAGGCCGCGGGAGCTGAAGCTGAAGCCTGATTGGCTGAGGGGGGGCAGGTTGGCTGGTGGCAGGAAGTTGTTCCAAACCAGGGTTGCTATTCTGATTGGCTGATTAGTTGGTACCTTGAATGGGGTTGGGAAAAGGGGTAGGAGCAGAGCTAGGCGCTAAGTGACTCTTAAACAATTCAAATCCATAGGGGTTGGGGGTCAAGTACAGATCAGCTTCCTTGTTATCCACATCAAAGATCTGGGTGTAAACAGGGACCTCAACGTTCTGAGCCTTGCCTCCATTGAAGCTGGCTTGGCTGCTGCTGGCTTGGTTGCTGGCACTGTTGAAAATGTTATTGGTTTTGAAACCATCTTAAAATAAAACCTAGGATAAAATCACTAAAAGTAGAAATTTTAAAATTTTATGATTTATTTTTATTGTAATCTCAAGTCCATATTTGGAAGGTTCTTGAAACCATTTCATACAAATCAGGATCCATTAAAATGAATAAAATGCCTCTGTTTCTAAATTGGATAGCTGTTGATTGGCTGTTATACTGTTATTTTTTCTATTTTAGGCTGCTCATACTACACATCTTGTATGACTCCATTTTGTTTTGTGCTTGTGAAATCTTGCTTCTATATTGCTCAAATTTTGTTTCATTTTAGTCCTTCTGTCAGTACTTCATATGAATCCTGATTGGATTACAATATACTCTGGAATAGCATCCATCCATCTCACTTGTTGCATCAGTTCATTTTGTTTGTAGTTTGAACTACACCACTTGATGTTTGATATAATTTTGTATAATGGGCTAGTGAAATTTCATTTTTTGTTTAACAGTTCATTTATTAACTGAATTTTTTTAAATTGATTGAATCCTGAATCTTGCGCAACGTGGATTTTGTTCAAATCTGAAATTGTTTTTGTTTAAATCTGAGGTATTTTGGTTGTTGCCATAGCTTTTAAAACTACTGTAAGACGTCTTTGTACTCCTCAAGGAGTACTACAAGTGCTGATGGAGGTGTGGTGGTCAAGGGAGGGGCTGCAGTGGGTTTGGAGTGGATGACTTTAACTGAACACTGGTTAAAGCCCAGCTTCCCCCCTTGAAGTTGTACTTGCTGGTTTCTGTGAGTCTGATGAATACGGTGTCATAGAGTAATTTGCTCATCTTGACGGGGTAAATCTGGGAACCCACCCCATTTCTGTTGAGGGTGATTACAGATGTATCCCAGTCAATATATGGGTGATTCTGTTGGAGCCTGTTAAGGCCACCTATAATGTTGTGGCTGAGCCCTGCCATGATTGGCTTGGAGAGCTTGACCTGGATGTTCCCCATTTTTACATAGAAGGGTATTGTCTCATGGGTGATTGCCACTCTGCAGGAGTTGGCTACACATGCTTCTTTGAATAAACTAGGCACTCAATCTAGTTGTTGAGAATCAGCAAATTCCTGGTTGACCATGGTGTGGTTGGCCCCAGTGTCTACCAAAAGTTTGTGGGTGTTCCCATGGAAACAGAAGGGGTAGGCCAAGCGGCTGATTTTATTAGAAGAATGGCTTGTTTGGAGGACATGGTTATCACAGTGGACCTGGAACACATCAAGGGTCCCAACATTGTGCACATTATAGTTGCAGGGGTTTTTGCTGAGGAGAGATTGAAAGTGGGAATCAAGCGGGGTTGCAGAACCTCTTGTATCTACAACCCCCAGGCTTTCCCAAGATCTTCAATCTGAGCTAGCTAAAACTCCCCCTCCTGGGGGCTCTTGGCTCCATTCTCCTGCTGACGGGACTGGCGGTGGCCCACTTAGTTGTGGGAAAAGCCAGGTGCGGGACGAGACTGAGAGGGTGCATCATTAGATCTGTGAAACCCTATTTAAGCTTGGTTGTTGGCCTCTACAATGGCTTTATAGCAGTTGTCAATAGAGGTACAACGCCTCCTGGGAACCCATTTGCAAATATGGGGTTTAAGCTCATTGACTATGAGAGTGAGCAACATGGTGTTTCTGTTGATGACAGCTTCTGGGGCAGCGGCAAGGGCTTGTTGCCAAGCTGCAAGGTATTAAGGGATGGATCCTGTTTTTTTGATGTCCAGGAGGGGAGTTCCCACTACAATGGGTGTTAAGGTTTCACTGTAACGGGATCTGGCGGTATCCTTAAATGTTGCCCATGTGACATCTTGCTCTTGGCTTGCCCAGTTGGTAAACCACACTGCAGAAGGCACTGTAAGGTGCTCAGATGCGGTGGCAACCCACATAGGCTCAGGCACTTGGCAGATTCAAAGGAGGGTTTCTGTGGAATGGAGCCAGCTAACAATCTCAGCCCCTCCCACGCCATCTGCAAAAGACTTGAGCTGGAGGTTTACCATGTGTTGTGAAAGATCTGATTGAGGCAGGGTGACACTTGCATTGTGCTGCCTAAGGCGGAGAAAATTGTACACACTTGTGAGCACCAGCTGGTCTTGGTAGATGACATACTCTTTGGGGATGGGAAGAAAGGTTTCTTGGTGGGGAGTAGCCATACAGCCCGTACCTGTCCTTTCTTGGGGAATTTTTCTCTTAGGTAGGTTGTGAACCTATCTCTGCTATCACTGATGTAACTGAACCAATGAGAGTTCAGTATTTGATTAGGGAAGACAACAGTCCAATAGAAAGGACAAGAATGAATAGAATAAGATATCATTTATTGTAGAATATTGTGATTAATATACTATATGGGAAAGCCACAAGGCCACAGGGGGTGGCATAGTGTTGGGTTTCATGTAAGGTTTGAAGCCAAGGAATAACTTGCGCAGGGATCAGCAGAGTCAAATTGATAGTGCTTCTAATTAGAAGATAGTGCCCGCAATTAAACATTACCATCTGATTGATCCATGCCGTTAGATACAACCTGGGGCAACTCATCAAGCGCCCCCTGTGTACTGTAAGATATGTTGGCAGGCAAGGAGGGAAAATCAGTTGCAAAAATTAGACGGTGGAATTCATATAGGTTTTGCCGGCAGATAATGGGTCAGAGTCACAGGCGGATAATCCTTGATTCAGCTTGATGGTTCAGATTATCAGTCAGATTAGGGATTTACTGGCAGTGAATGCCTCTTGTTACCACCACTAGTGATGTAGGGTGAGCAGCGTCCACCGATGCAAGGTCCTGTGGTGTTCATGCTTAAGGGAGTTTGGGAGTATTAACATAGACCCATATTAGTGTTGTTTAGCTGGCAGGAATTAATGGCTTACATTTAATGGCAATAAATGACAGCACTAGGATTTACTGACAGTGAATAAGTGATAAGAGGGGTTTAATGGTGGTAGATCATCTAGTGTAATTTATCAATCTTATCATGTTGCTTTTATTGTGATAAAACAACCTATTGTGGGCATTTACCAATCCTCCATTGGTATGGCTGACCATTGTTGATAGTCAACCATCCCTGGCTCCACAGGGTCTTTGAGTGAAAACTTGTCAATAGAGGCCTTTTTAAAGAGGACCTGGTTCTCAGTCTGAGCTGGGCTGGCCTCAAGCCATTTCCCAAAAGCTTGGTGGCAATTCCTGTATCTCTAAGCAATATTGTGCTTACCCAGATCCTTTTTAGGAGTACCAACCTGTGTAGATCTGGGTTGAGTGGTTTAGATCCCAAGGGATGCTTTCTTGGTATAGGCCAACAAACAATCCAATCCATGTGAGATGAAGGTGCTGGGATACTGTAGGTGGTACCTCAGGTGCTATCTATGGTGTAGGTTGCTTCAAGGTCCCTATTGCCCTCTGAGATCTGACCTGTTTGATATGTACAGGGGTATTGTTGGAGTTGGTTTATCTTGCTGGGAAATCTTGCCCTTCCTTGCAGGTTTTCCAGACATCTGGGAGTGTGGTTCCTAATGCTCTTTACTTTATAGGATTCTTTTCTTGGGTAAAGTAGGTATGGGGAACCTAAGTATTCTATTGCTGTTGTGGTTATACTTTGGGAAAGCATGTGATACAAAATAAAGAGGGAGATTAAAGGAAATGATGGATGTTTACTTGGTTTAAATAAGAGTGTTGTATACTAAAGTGATAAGGCATATTGTGTCAGTGTAAAGTATGGCAGTCATGGGGGTTTTGAAGATCCTGATCCGTGTGGGACTGGGATGTCTGATCCTAGGGTAGTATCTGGATTTGATGTGGGGGTTACCTTTTATTCAGTGGTTGAGTTGTTTCTTGGGGAAATGGTTTCCTGAGTGGGAGTAATCAAAGATGATATGATACATTGTTAATCTTTATGAGGGTAGTGTAAATTGATTGGGTAGGCACATGGCTAAAGGGTCCCTTTCGACTTCTGCAAGGATTTTCCCGAAGAGTTCAGTGTGATTGGGGGATGATGGGATTTATGGCTCTGATGATCCAGAGCCCAACCCCGAAACCACGGGATCGTGCTTGATTTGTAGTTTGGAAAACCAACCATGATATCATAATACCAGGATCCAGTTTCTGGAAGTAACACCGACCAGAGCGGATACAAAGTTTGCATCAGTGAAGGGATCTTTCTTTTAGAGAACCTTCTGAGCAGTGACCTAGATTGGTTTTACATGGGGTGTTTGACATTGTAAGATATTAGCTGAAGTTTCTATATTTTATTTTTAAATCGATTACCGGCTACTTTAACCTCGATTTGAAGCTTTGATAAGTTTTTTAAATTTAATTGGCAAGTCTTTAGCCGGGATATATATATATTTATCGGAATGATGATAATTCACTCCATCCTGAATAAAGGTTTAATAACCGAGCATTTGTAAATATTTAGATTGTATATTTACATCTATGATATTATCATTTAAAGCTAATGTCATCCCGTTTCCTGATGATTTCAAACTTTATAAGCTCCGTGTGGAATAAAGGGGGGTGGGATCTAGCGAGATCCTTGGCTCCTAGGTAGCGAATGATATACTGGGATGTTCAAGGCCTTTTCTTCGTACCCACTTCGATATCGACAGCTGGATTTCCGACAGGACGGTTTCCAACAAATGACGTCTTTTTTGCCTGGTTCCAATTAGATCCTATGTTAAAATTTTAAGTATGATGTCATTATATCGGAAACCCAGCTGTCGAAATCGAAGTGGGTACCCTTTTCTTGAAGGGCTGCTTGGGTTTAAATAGGGTTGCGAATTTACCACCTAGTTCAGGTTGACTAGCTTGGTGCAATTTAACTGTTATATAGTTTATTTAAACTAAGTATTTATGTTCCACAGTGATAAAAGAATGTTTAATAATAATTCTAAAATGTTTAATGGGAAATGTCTAAGCAACAGATGATCTAATATACAGGGTCAGGCTAAGAAGCTGGATCTTGATGTATATGTCTGATGGCATATACGGGATCAAAGGCCAAGCGACAGTGGAGCAGAGGATTACTTGGAGAATGATGGCAACCCAGAGAGAACACAGTAGCGGTTTTACTCTATACGTGGTACCCTTCTCACAATCGCTTGGGAGAGGGGGTAATGCCATCTGGGCGGCAAGCAGGAGCATTGAGAGTAAAGCGCCACTGACAAACACTCTCCTCATAGTATTGAAGAAAGCAGCCGCTAGCTCACCCTGCGGGCTTTCTCTGCTGAGAATTAGCATCACAATCAAGCTCATGCTGCTCAGGATGAGGACAATGGCATGGGCCAAGCGCAGAGCAATCCGAAGGGTATAATTCATTTAAGCTGGCAACGAACATCCCCTGGACTTAAATACTACTGGCCCCGGTTTAGTCGAGACCCCGCATCATTAGTCTAGCTTAAAGGCAGGTGCGGTGCAGACATGTCGTCCTAGGTTAAATTTATATCACTCCTGCCATTTGCTTTACACATCTAGCTTCTTTTGAAAGACATTATTTTCTTTACACCACTGTTCTATGCAGATTGAATTAGAATTTATACGAAACCGTTGAATTAAATGTATCGCAGTGGCACGGCTCGTTCAAGTATGGTATGTGCTGAATAACTATTAGTGCCTTCATTTTAAATTCGCATCCATCTAAGTTACTTTAGCGTTTATGTTTGACGGAAGCCAAATAAATCGATTTCAATCTTTCCAATTAAAAATTCTTTTTATGTCATGCCCATTCAACCCAAGCCCTGGGAAGCTGCAAATGAATCAAAGAGAACCGAATTCGGATTTCCCTTCCTTGAACTTCCCATCCAATATATCCTAAATCAAAATCCACATTTAAAATCAATTTGGCACATCTCATGGGGCCCTCGCTAAAAGGTCATGATGAGGTGCTGGGATCTATTGGCACAAGAGCATCCCTGCCTAAATCCCATCGATTTTAATTGGTTTAGCGTTTAGATCTGTTAACAAGGCTAGGTAGCTTACGTGCAGAGGTCTACCAGCGCCCAAGTATAACCCCATCTGATGATTAAATTCATTCCTTACATGTTCCCAGTAGTGCTTCTCTTTACCAATGGCAGGAAACCAATTTAAAAAATTCTATTTGATTTATGATTATATGTCTAGCTAAACGTTATATCAACCTTTAACTACATGCTTGACAATTTCATCCAATGAGCCTTTCTCTCACTCGCTGAATAAATCCTGAAACCCCCAGCCTAAACTGGACAACTTAACCGAGCGTAATGTATTGCTGCATAATGCCAGGAAAGCTTCCTATGCAAAAAGGAGTGCATCTAAAGCACACCCGTCTAAAAGCCAACCAGTCCCCATGTATCAAATTTTACTATATAGCCCTACTTCGGGTAAAGCTAGTGTCAAGGATCAACCTTCAGAGTGAATCTGGTAGTCAATTAACCACGATGATTCCAATACCATGTCGGTTCTAAAGACTTAAGCTTACTTCAGTATCCCTTTACACTCTCCAGGCCCGTTTCGTCTTTAAAGCAAGTGAAACTGTGAGTAAGGAGTCCAGACAAGGATTTCCAGGGATAAATCGGTGGCCACCCAATGGCGGTTTAACACGATGCTCTCCACCAATTCCCGAGTTCTGCCTAGGGCTGCGTCGGATTTCGGACAGGTGGCTTCTTTTCTAAAAAGGAGCCACCCGTCTGAAATCGTTTAGTAAAATAGCACATTCCAGAATTTAAATTTCCGATTTTTTTAAATAAAAATTATCTTTTTTTGTCTTTCTATTTAAAAAATTTGAATTCAAATTTTTTCAAGTTTTTTTATTTTAAATATTTATTAAGAATCCTCTTGATTTTAGAAAGCAAAAAGCCTTCTGACATCTTCTTTTTTTTACAAATTTTGTATCCCCTACGCTGGGAGAATCTGAAAGAAGTAGACAGGGAAGGGACAATGGGATGATTATGGCATTTGTTGTAATTATCCCTTTTTGGGGCTGACACAACCCTAGTTCTTCCTCATCCTTTTAAATCAGCCTTGGCTTGTTACAGCGTCTAAACCTGGCTACCCACCTTGCTAACCTGCAGCAATCTGGAATCCATGACTAGAGGTTTAACAGTGCCATTGGCTGCCGCTTAATTCAACTTGTTGATCCAAGAGATGCTATAGGTCAACTTGTTTGACAGAGAACTATCTAACAAATAGCATCTGGCACAAGAGATATAGTTTAATACGTTAAACCCAATTATCGATCCACCTTATCTAACCTACCTATTGTTGCAACCAATATTATTCCCTCATCCACTAACATATCTCGCAATACCCAGGGGGAGCTCAAAGAGTTGCTCTCATGATGTAACTAACAGTATGAATTAATCTGAGCATGATGTCAAATTGCAGGCACTATCTCCTGATTAGTAGCATTGCCAATTCAACACACTGATCTCCTTCTCAAGTTATTCCCAGCCAGAACGTTACATGGAACATACCACTACGCCACCCCTAGCAACTCATGGTACCCAAGTATAGTATATCAGCTGTATTATTCTTAAAATAGACACATTTCATTCCTATGCTTGTCCTCTCTATTTGGACAGTTGTCTTTCCCAATCTAAATACTAAACCATTATTAGTCCAGATGCAACAGTGATAGCAGGGGTAGATTCACAACCTACCTAAAAGAAAATTCACCCAAGAAAGGACGGAGTATGGGCCATATGGCTACTCCCCATCAAGAGACTTTCCTGTCAATTCCTGAGGGGGACATCCCCAACAGGTATGTCATCTACCAAGATCAACTGGTACTTACAAGTGTATACAATCAACTCCGCCTAGGACAACACAATGTGAGTGTCACCCTGCCCCAATTAGACCTGTCACCACATATTCTGA
The DNA here is from genome assembly GCA_014839935.2 of Entomophthora muscae. NCBI lineage: Eukaryota > Fungi > Entomophthoromycota > Entomophthoromycetes > Entomophthorales > Entomophthoraceae > Entomophthora > Entomophthora muscae. The sequence goes on along the minus strand of QTSX02005236.1, from coordinate 44,098 downwards.
ACTTACAGGCGGAACCCTTCCCAGGGGGTGTGGAGGGATCAACATTGTAAGTTAGCTACACTTCACATAAACCTGTCCCCGCATTTGTCAAGTACCTGATCCCATGTGAGTTGCCAACATGTCAGGATGCTTCACAAGGCCTGATGTCATATGGTTCACCAACTGGGCTGATCAAGAATACAAAGTCACCTGGGCGGCCTTCAGAGATGCTGCCAAGTCCTGCTACCTGGAAACCTTTTCACCCATCATTGTGAGAACACCCCCCGCTTGGAATTAAACAGACAGGAAGCATTCCTGAGGGTCTTGTCACCCCCCAGAAGCCATTGATGACGGGAACACAATGTACCTCACCCTCATCATCAATGGTTCAAAGCCCAGTATCTGTAAACGGGTGCCTGTGAGACAATGTACTCTCATAAAAAATTGCTACAGGGCTATCATGGAAGCAAGCAAGCTACAGTGGGCTTCTGAAGATCCAACAAGACCCCCCTCAACTGCAACCTTGTCTACGTCTGGCACCACACACAGCCAATTAGGATGCCACCAGCAGGTCACCAGCAACAAGCGCCCATGTGAGGGGGGTTGCAGTTGGCACAGAGTGAGAGTTTGGGGGAAACCTGGGGGTTTTAGATATGAGAGGCTCTGCAACCCTGTGCAGTCTAAAAACTGATCTCCCATCACCAAGGATCCCAACAACCACAGCCTGCACAGAGTTGAACCCTAGACATATCCCAAGCGCCCAGCAACAACTTGGCCCTCCAAGCCAGCTGTTTATAGGATAAAATCACTTATCCGGCTTACCCCTCTGCTTCCAGGAGATTCCCACAAGCTTCTGGTAGGCGCTGGGGCTAATGGTAGCATGACAACGAGGAATTGTATGATTTACAGCATTTAGATCTGGTTCCCAGTTAGTTCAAAGCAGTGGGTGTAGCAGGCTCCTGCAGAGTAGCCATCACCCATAAAATGATACCCTTCTCTGTAAGAATGGGTAACACCCAGGTCAGGTTCTCTGGGCCTATCATGGCTGGCCCATTCATGACCTGATTGCAGGTCTGGCCTGGCTACTCCACAACTGCTTTTACATGGAACGGGAAACCTCTGTTATCACTCTCGGTGTAAAGTTACCCCTCCCCCTTGGGCCTCTACTTTGATCTTCACCAATAGCCTGGGGATCTCTAAAGATCATGCTGGGATATTTATCCAAAGATTTGCTGAAACCCCCCAAGAAAGGTCCTTGCACTATCATTTGCAGAGCTAGTTGAGGATGCCCCTACCTGACCCATCTGGGAGACACCTCTGGTTAAATATTTGTGCAAGAGTGGCTGGGAGCAGCAGTAATTGTGTCCAAGAGGGTTCCTCAATTTCAGCCAAGCCAGTTTCCCCTTTGAATCTGACCATTTGAACTTGTCCAGATCTTCCTGCCTCAAGGAATACATTGGTGTTCCCTTGTACTGTTGGTCAATTGGTTTTATTGTCCAACCTCCATCCAGATTCTATCCCCTTCCTTTAAATGAGCCTGAGAGCTGTAAAAGACCTTGCTTCACCATTCTCTAGCCTAGCAGTGCTTGAAATTTGTTAATAGCTCTGGTCATTTGGTTCTGTATGTTGCTTTTGTGTTCAGTTAATCTCTTCTCCCCTTTGGCCCCCAGGAATTATTAGTGACAACCTTTTGGTTGTTGCTGAAGCTGCAATTTTGTTGTGGTTGAGAGCTAAGTTCTGTTCCTTACTGATTTTCTCCCCAATTATCACACTCAGGAGAAATGGTGTTAACTTCCCAATCTATCCCATTGAGATGAACAAGCTATTACATGTTGCTTTCTTTGTACATATCACATAAGAGGGTTTCTACAAGTTTAAAGGGGACAAGCTGGACTTTAACTAGTGTCCATTCAAAGTTATCAGGTCTGACCCCATTCCCCTTCCCCTCATAGGGACCTATCACTAACATTGCAGGAGTTACTCAACAAGCTCAAGGATGTATTCAGTGAAACATTGGACCAGTTACCTCCACCCCAATAAATCCAACATGTTGTTCAGTTGCAAGGGTCACTACCAAAGTCCCAACCACTATATTATCTTTAACAAGGAGAGATGAGAGTCTTCATCAAAACCTTGTGGACACCCTAGAAAAGGTTTTTATTTGCCCTCCACTATTACTTTATAGAGCCATAGTATTATTTTTGATGAAAAAGGACAGGTCACTTCACCTTTTCACAGACTACTGCACCCTAAAAAAGTAGCAGTAAAGAACAAATACCCCACCATTAATTGATGACATGTTTAATACACTCACAGGTGCAAAAATATTTAGTAAGATTGATCTCACCGCGGGGTAAAACCAGGTCCGCATTGCCCCTGGGGATGTGGCAAAAACAGTCTTTGAACCCACTATGGTTTTTTTGGGTGCTATGCCAGGAACTTTGGAATGACCAACACTCCCTCCACCTTTTCCATGTTGATGAACAAAGCATTTGAGGATTTGATCGGAAAATGTTTTGTTGTGTACCTTGACAACATTATTATCTTCAGTCAAGATCAAACCACACATCTCCAACACCTCTGTGCTATCCTTGACACCCTTTGTAAAAACCAGCTGAGAGTCAAGCCTTCCAAATGCAAATGCCTTCAGTCAGAGCTCTTATTCCTTGACACACCATCTCTGCCCAAGAGATAAAGCCCAACCCTGCCAAAATTAAGGCTATTGCAAGCATGCCACTCCCACCAATGTGGGCCAGGTGCATATATTCTTAGGCATGGTTGCCTACGTGCGCAAGTTTATTCCCAGCTGCAGAGAACTAATTGCACCTCTCACTGAGCTCTAAAACACAAAATAGCACTTTCATTGGACCCCTGCCAAAGATCAATCCTTCAAGACATTGAAGCAAAGACTTACAACTGCGCCTGCATTGCAATTTCCCAATCAGAACTGCCAGCACAAACTCAAGACTGATGCCTCTGACTGGGCCATAGGGGGTGTGCTACGGATGGAAACTGACAAAGGTGTCTTTCTCCCTGTGGCTTAAAAATCCAGGAAGCTTACTGACTCAGAGCAACTCTATCCCATACATGACAAGGAGTTAGCGGCAATTGTGCGCTGTGTTGAGAAATGGTGTTGTTACCTGGAGGGTGCCACCTTTTGACCCCACGTCCTGACAGACCACAAGTTTCTCCAGTACTTCAACACTCAGTCACATTTAACGCAACATCAAGCAGGCTGGGTTGAGCGCCTGTCCCCCCTATCAGCTGTGTATCAAATATAAGCCTGGAAAGGAATTTTTTACAGCCAACACCCTCTCCAGGTTGTATATAGCATCCATCACGAGAGACAATGGCTTAGATTCAGACTGATCAATGCTCTACCTACTTCTGAAGCAACCTGCTAGGAAGGCCTTGATTCTATGACTATTTCCAAGCTAAAGGACAACAAAAGCCAGTTCACCACTGATTCTGGTAGCATCTGTCACTGAGCAGTGACAGGTGAGAAAACGCCTTATATTCCCACCACACAGCAAGGGAATACCATACTACATTACCACCACACCTTGAGTCACATAAGAGGACTTAATCTCTTTGAGATTATGGAAAATAATTTAATATGGCCCCATATGCGCCAGGATATTCTGGACCTGTGACCGTACTACAGTCACATTGGGCTGTGGTTTCACAAAGAGGTTAGATTGTGATGAATTTCATAGGTTGAAATCAAAAACAATAGGATTGGCCTTGGAGAGACTTTCCAGTGTAGTGATGGATTACCCAGAAATCAATTAGGCTGTACTAATTGAGGGCCAAAATAAATATCTGAATGATTCAGATTATGAGACTAGGTGTCTCAAACCAATTGATTAACTGGCAAGGTTAATTAATTGATACCCTTGAATATGATTAATGAGGATTTAATCATAGGGCCAAAATGGACTTGACTGTGTCAAGTAAAGACTTGTTGTCTTCAAACAGATGAATTAACTGGGAAGGTTAATTAATATATGATGGGAATATAATTAATTAGGATTGAATTTTATTTTAACTGCCTTGACTGTGTCAAGAAGTTTGGTTAAGGTTAACCAAAAGTAAACCCCCAAATTTTGGGTTAAAAGCGCTGTTTTGGAAATTTTATTAGGTTAGAAGCGCCACACCGCCTAATTGATTTGTAAAGCGTCACCCAGTGAATGTTTCAGGTGCTGGGGCGCCACCTGGAAAAGTTCTTGGGCGCCGTGGTGGCACCTGGTTTGAGGTTCAAAGCGTTTTAATTGATTTTTAACGCAAAAAACCATTGAATGTGAAAACTGGCTAAATGTAGACAATTTTTTCTATGCATTCAGGATTGATCAGATGATTCCCAGTTGAAACAAGGATAGCTTGGATCAGGAATACATATATTTCACAGGGTTTTTACGCTGGAAGTCCAGAAAGCTTCAAGCTGAAACAATACATTTCCATGGAAGGAATCAAGTGATTCTGGAATGTATTAGGGCACATTCTTATAGGTTAATAGTGTGAAGATATTTTTGGTAAAGATCTGGATTGAATGCCGCTGTGATGTCATAAACATGTAATAGGAATCCAGGTGTGATTCCAGAACTGGAGGGGTTTTCAGCCAAATGTACCCTGATTGGTATATAATGAAAACATGATAATAATTAATAAAGGATGATACTTATGTGTGACAATGGTTGCTTTTCCCTCAATCATTTTATGCTTTGTGTTTTTGGCTTTTAACTGAAATAAGACTACCATGGAATGAAAGAGATGGTCTGTAGCTAAGACTATGGGGAGCAAAAAATGTGGAAGTGATCACCAGATGGCAACAAGTTTAACACCAATATTGCTTGCCCGGAATCCAAGCTCATCAAAGCTTACATAAAGGATTCCCTGTCAAAATGTAAAAGAGTTGGACCAGGATAATGAAAAGACAAGCATAAATTTATTGGATCTGTCACAGGACCTCCTTGAGACTTTGTGATATGCAAGAAGAACACATCTAAACCTGCCTCACCCAAATCAGTTCTACCATTAAAAGCCATGAAACCCTTCAAACAATGAGCCCTTGAAATTATAGGGCTCATGCCCAAAGATAAGTTAGGAAATAAGTCCATCATCACGGCCATCAACTATTTTAAACACTAGTCTGTAATGTGGGCAACCAATAACCAACCACCACCATTATCACTTGATTCATTGGTAAGAAAATTGTGGCACACTTTGGCTGCCCCAAGCAACTCATCACCAATGGTGGGTCTGAACTCATGGGTAATTTCATGAAGGTGTACTGTGTTAAGAACATCCTCAAACAGATAGTCATCAATCCATGCCCCCCACAAGCCAATGGGCGTGTAGAGTTCCTAAATAGTTCCCTGGACCACCATATTGCCAAGTTCTCCCCAGAGCACCCAAACACTGCCTGACCATAGCACCTTTCCACTGCACTACTCATTCTAAAATCAAGAATCAACCACAGCACAGGTTTCAGTCCTAGTGTGTTGGCCTTTGACGCTCCTGATGGCATGACAGGAATAGATCAGAGAAAGTTGAAAACAACTTTTCCAAGTAAACTGCCTCTCACAGTCACTCTCTCATTATTCTAGTGGTGGGCCAAAGCTCATAATCTTGAACCAGAGCAAATTCAGGGGCAACAAGACACCTTGAGGTAAGATATGCTGTAGGTGATTCTATTTACACCCTCAGCTCTAATTCAGCAAAACTCAAACCCAACCACCTTGGACCCTTCTGAGTGTCTGCTGTCTACAGCAATCACACCTACTAACTCAAGGTAACCAAGAAAACACCAACAGGCTTCATCATTATTGCTTGTGCCCCTGCCACGCCACACCTACCCAGAAGGGCTTTATATGCAACTTCCCAGATCTTACACAAGTTCTGATCCTGATAGCAGACAACAAGCAGGATACAAGGGAATGTTGCAATCAAGATTACTCATCACCTGCTAATGTATCTCACAATACACAGTGGTAATCAAAGAGACACCCCACAACATAACTAACAGTATATAGTATCCTGTTCTTAATGTCAAATCATGGGCATTATCTCCTGAATAGGAGTGATGCCAATCTGATGTGCTGATCCCTTGCTTAACATATTCCCAGCCCAAAAACCCTATACTGAAACTGTAACAACCCAGCAATTGGGGAAGTATTTTAGCTAAGCAAGGTCCAAGTTAGCCACTTGGAACCTAGTGAGCGCAGTCACAATGGGATAGACTGTCATCATCCATTGAAAGACCTTTGTGTGTATGTTATAACGTCTGGAAATACCGGTGAAATACATGAGTATGTAGTATATACAGATGTATATGGCTACAGACTGGGTGGAGTGGGGGCAATACCAGTGTGGGCCAGGAGTACTGATCAGAGGATTTGAGCTGCGCCAGCTCCTCATAAAAGTACTCACCAGATGGATCATTGAATGGCCCATGTGGTTGGTAATGTTGGTGGCCCCCAATCCCTAGAAATGCTATAAGGACAGCTGAGAAGATAAGATGCTTCATCTTCTAGTCCTGGGGAAGGGCAGGCAAAGCTTATTGTCTTTAACTTTCTGAAGAATAAAAGGTTTTGGTTGATTTATGTGATAACAATTGAGGGGTAATTTGCTCAATAATAGCACAAACTATCATCAAGTGATTGAGCTTTATTATATACTATCATCCTTGGTGGGGCATGAATAGTGCAAAACATTAAACAAGGGACCCCAAACACTTGGTGTTGTCTGGAGTTCCCTTTTGGGATTGGGATTGGAGGGGTTTGGCAAGCAATGAATTGTTAATCTTGGCCTTGCATTGTTTTGGAGCTTCTTCAGATACTTTCATGCACCCAAATTCTACTTCTGCAATTACTGCATTGAGTGTTTTGCAGGGCAGCCTGTCAGCACCATCCAAATTTGGGCAGCACTCCCCCCTACATTTCCCCATCTGGCAGGGGTGGACAGTCCTGCCATAAAGGGTGTGCTGTCCCCTGCCGGCTGGCGGGCGCCTGGTGGCCGGCCGCGCGGCCTGCAGCTGGGATATAAAATCCTATTTTAAAATTTCCAAATTTTCAAATTCTTTTTTTAAACTTTTTTGTTTTGCGGCAGTTTCCCCAATTAGGGGGAACTGCTGCCATTTTTGTTTTGATCTTTAGGACCTATCATGACCAAAATGCTGTCTTGTAAAAGGGTGTTATCAGGAATATTCCTGACAGAACCTGCTGCTGTACCACCCCTTGGTGGACTTGTGGCTCTCTGATATAGCATATAGCCATATTATTCTCCAATACAGTAGTTTTAAAAGCTATGGAAATAACCAAAATACCTCAGATTTAAACAAAATGATTTCAGATTTGAACAAATTTCAACTATCAGGTTAAAATATACACTCTGTTAACAGGGATTTTTGTTGTTGATGGGCAAAATGGGTCAATACAGCAAAGAAGTGCTCATGCGCAAAGCAAAACTATTCAAAATACAATCCAAAATACATTGATTCAAAAACAAAATGGTATGAGTTGACTTTTGGTGTACATATGTTTACTATGTGAATTGGTAACAAAATACACCCAAGCGCAGTGAGTCAAATCTCAACCCAAAACTAAAACACAATAGCAACTCACTATGTAAAAAAAATCACTCAAATGTTGTATGCAATGAACTGTATTCAAGAATGATATCAAGGTGTCTAAAATAGAGCACACAATCTGAAACATAAATTTTAAAAATATTGTGTTGGGCGTTTAAATTTGGCATAAAATCTGGAGAAAAGGGTGAAAACTATTCTGGGTATTCTAAAATGGGCAATGTAAAACCAAAAACAACAAATTAAGAAATGAAAATTCTATAATTGGGATATTGGGTGGGAAAAAGTTTAATTAATATCCATATTCAGATAAAAGCAAAATTAAAATTAGGGAGTAACTCAATTAAGCTTTATTTAGTATTTTATTAAATTTAAAAATGGAAGGTACACAACAACAGAGTGACAATGGATCCATTGTGTGCTGCAGTTGTGGTTGCAGTTGCCCCCGCAGGTCAAATAACAGAGTTAGTGCAACCCAAATTCCTACTCATGAAAGAGACAGGAGAGGAGAGTTTGATAGTGACGCTGCACTGACACAGCCAGTTTGAGGAGCACAATCTGCTAGGGTGCAGAGCATCAACCCTCAGGTCCCCAAGCTGATCTGGAAGCCCACCAAGGTTACCTTCACCAAGAAAGTTAGAAACAAGGGGGTAGAACTTACTTCATATGTGTTTGACTTTGTGAACCGGCAAGAGTCAGTCCCGTCAGCCATTCTGGAGAAGGTTAAGCCTGTACTTGACACTAGCTATGTGCCTTACGTCAGTGATGGCAACCAGGAAGAGGAAAAGAAGCCTGAGTTCTTCAGAACTGATGAGGGACAGCTAGTGCTCAAAAAGGTTGCAGCCTTCTACAACAAGGTACCCATGCCTTGCAAGCCAGTCCCTGAGCAGGATCCCAATTCAACTACTCCCACTAAGCCTGCCCAGAAGCGCATTCCTGATATCAAGCAGATCATCTTTCTCCAGCTCATGTGGGAATCTGGTGACTACAAGGCAGCTGCGGCTCTTGTTGGGGTGGATCCCAAGTACACCTCAAAGACCTTCAATAGGTTCATCAATACTGGCCGAGTCCTTGCTGCGGAGAAATCCTTGCATGTTTCTACCATGCTCACCAAGGAGCACAAATGGGCAATCTGCCAGTGGATAACCCAAGATTGCCATCTTGAACTGGCAAATATACAGGCCATAGTTAAATCTACTTTTGGGGTTTAGGCCTCAATTTTTTTACTATCATCTGGTGAAGGGAATGCACTTTTCCTGGAAAAAGCTTGGGGTATCTCCCTATAATAGATCAGCCCAACTAATGTCAAAACCCAGAAAAAATACACTGAGTTGTACACTGCCCTCAAAGCCAAGGGGACAGTCAAATTTTACTATATTGACAAATCAGTATTTGCCTCGTCTATGCACAATGCATATGGCTATGTCCCCAAAGGCTCCAATGATGGGATGGTGTTGCAACTGAACCAATGAGATTCAGTATTTATAATTGGGGAAGACAACAGTCCAATAGGAAGGACAGAATAATAAGAATAAGGTATCATTTATTGTAGAATATTGTGATTAATATACTATATGGGGAAAGCCACAAGGCCACAAGGGGGTGGCATAGTGGGAAGTTCCATGTAAGATTTGAAGCCAAGGAATAACTTGTACAGGAATCAGCAAGTCAAATTGGCAGCACTTCTAATTAGGATAAAGTACCTGCCATTTGATATTGCCATCAGATTAATCCATAACATTAGATATGTCAAGGGGCAGCTCCTTGAGCGCCCCCTGTTTACGTAAGATACATTAGCAGGCAAGTCTGGAAACTTGGTTGCAACACCCCCCTTGCCCCCTGCTTGTTGTCAGACACCAAGACCAGAGTCTGCGGAAGGTCTGGGAAGGTCTGCACAAACAACTTTTGTGTGGGAATGGCGCAGCAGGGGTGCAAGCAATCATGGTAAAGCTTCTTGGTGTTTCCTTGGGCATCTTCAAGCTGGTAGGTGTGATTGTCATAGACCGCAGCTATCTTGAAGGGCCCTAGGTGTTTGGGTTCCAACTTGGCAGAATTGGGATTGAGGGTGTAGACAGGGTTACCTACGGCGTACCTAGATTTGAGGTGTTTTGTCCCTCCTGCAATCTGCTTGTGTTCAATTTCCTGGGCTTTGGCACACCATTGGTCTAGGGATGGAGTTGTTACCAGGGGAGGCTTGTCAGGAACCTTGGACCGTAGCTTTCCCTTTTCAACCCCGGTCAGACTGTCAGGTGTTCCAAAGGCCAGGGTACTGGGACTGAATCCTGTGCCCCTGTTGACGTGGTTGGCGGCAGCCTACTTGATTGTGGCCACTGCCAGGCGTGGTACATGGTTGGGATGGAGCGTCACTGGTACGGCAGAAGCCCATTGAGGCCTGGTTATTAGCCTCCACAATGGCTTTGTAGCAGTCATTAATGGAGGTACAGCAACCTACGGGGACCCGCTTGCAGATATGGGGTTGTAGCCCATTGGCAATGAGAGTGAGTAGCATTGCATTCCTGTTGATCACGGCTTCAGGGGCGGCTGCAAGAGCTTGTTGTCAGGCAGCAAGGTACTCAGGAACGGAACTAGTTTTCTTGATTGCTAGAAGAGGGGTTCCCACAACAATGGGGGAGAAGGTTTCACTGTAACAAGAGTTGGCGGCGTCTCGGAATGCCGCCCAGGTAACATCAAGTTCCTGGCTGGCCCAGTTGGTGAACCACACAGCGGCAGGCCCTGTGAGGCAACCAGACGCAGTGGCAACTCACATGGGCTCAGGAACCTGGCAGATGCAAAGGCGGGTTTCAGTAGATTGGAGCCAACTAACAATATTGGCCCCCTTGACGCCACCAGAAAAGGATTCTAGCTGAAGGTTGAGCATGTACTGGGACAGATCTGACTGGGGCAGGGTGACGCTGGCGTCACACTGCCTGAGGCAGAGCCAATTGTACACGCTGATGAGAACTAACTGGTCTTGATAGATGACGTCCTGTTGGGGATGTCCCCCTTGGGGATTGGCAGGAAGGTCTCTTGTTGGGGAGTAGCCATACGGCCCATACTCTGTCCTTTCTTGGGGGGAATTTTGTTTTAGGTAGGTCAATAACCTACTTCTGCTAACACTGTTGCAACTGAACCAATGAGGATTCAGTATTTGGAATTGGGGAAGACAACAGTCCAATAGAAAGGACAGAATAATAAGAATAAGGTATCATATTTTGTAGAATATTGTGATTAATATACTATATGGGGAAAGCCACAAGGCCACAAGGGGGTGGCATAGTGGGAAGTTCCATGTAAGGTTTGAAGCCAAGGAATAACTTGTGCGGGAATCAGCAAGTCAAATTGGCAGAACTCCTAATTAGGATGAAGTACCTGCTATTTGATATAGCCATCAGATTAATCCATAACGTTAGATACGTCAAGGGGCGGCTCCTTGAGCGCCCCCTGTGTATCATAAGATACATTAGCAGGCAAGTCTAGAAACTTGGTTGCAACAATGGCTTGGCATGCTGCAGTCTGCGCCACAGCCTATTTGATGGTGACTCTCCTTGGTCCAAAGGGGGTCAAGCTATACCAAATGATACTGGGATCTCACAATAGCCAGACCTTCCTATCATTTCTCCAATTGGTCCAGGAGCACCTGAGGCGCACAAGCCCGGGCTTCACCAATGTAATACTGCTGGATAATATTGGTCTCCATAAGGTGGCAGATATTCTTGAAGAATTCCCATCAATCAGCACCATCATTGTAGTGGACCCCCAGCATTTGGCCACATCAAATTTGAGCTTTCTATTCCTCCCTGCCTATTTGCCCTTCTTGAATCTCATCAAGGAATTTTTTGGGTGGCTCAAGCAAGTTGTCAAGCAAGGGACCCCAACTGGGACCAAGGACCTCTTTGATTTGCTGTAGGCCGGGATCCACACCCTCCTAGCTGAGACTGTGGCCAAATTCTATGGACACACTGATTTGTTCATCCCTGTGTTCCTTGCCAAACAGCCAATCAATTAAAGGCTTAGTGTATCTAACTATTTTATATTATCTAATTTACTATTTAAGATTTGTTAATTATTGTTTTATATTTAGAAACTTCCAAGCCCGCAATCACATTTGACGTGACCAGCAATGAAGGTTTGTAATTTATTTACTTATGTTAAATTATTTTATTATTATATCTGGTGCTATCCCAAACACTTGGTACTGGATTACTTGTATAGATCTATATCACTCTTGTCAAATAAATATAAAAATGAAATGTAAAAAAGTTAAATGTAAATTATACACAGTAGAAGTAAATTTTATTGAAGTAAATATATTTAGAGGGTCTATGATGACATTCACTGGGATTTTTTTTCAAAACAGTGTTTGCTAAAATATAAATTATAAAATTTTTATAAATAAAAATAATCCAAAGTGTAAATAAATTTATTGGAAAATAGAATATATCAGGAGCGCCTGTAGTGGGTTCTTTGGTATGTACCCACCCAGCAATGGAGGTGGCACACAACCTCCACTGCCACACTGTAGACAGTGGATACACCCTGATTAAAATATTCACAATGGCTGGTAAAATGGAGTATTGTTAGGTGAAAATGCAGGAGCAGCTTCTCTGGTGGAGCTTCAAACCCATAGATTCCTGCCAGGAACAGGGCTTCTTGGATTATGTGGTCAACCAAGTTGTGCCTGGGGGGACCTTCTTCCTGTCCAATGAGAGCCAGGCCTTGTCAATCCTGAGAAGGACCCTGTCTAGATCCTCTACAGTGGCGTCCATCCCAAAGAAGAAAAGATATCCCAGGTAAACCACAAGGTGGAGCCTTTGCCCAGCAAAGGCTTCTGTAAACTCACAGAGCTTATTATACATGGTACTATTCTTTTTCTCATGCTTTGTCTTTGCAAAGGTCAGCTCCATGGCTTCAGGGAGCCCTGTCTCATTGGCGCTCCAGGCCAACCCAAAGTTGGTAAGGTGGATTTTGGTTTTCTTGACGGCTGTTGTGTCTGCAACAGCCAATTTTCCAACCGCGCTCCTGAAGTTCTCCAGCAGGTAAGAGAGTGTGTGCTCCACCAGGAAGCAGACACAAGCAGCTGCATGAGCCCAGCCCATCTTTGGCATATTCATGAATGGAAGTGTTGCCAGGACGTCCCAAACAAGCTTAATGGAGTTCACATAGTAAATTCCACTGAGGAATACCGGGTCCAGGAGGACCAGTTGGGCATCCTTGTAGGCAGTAACTGCCCACTCGGATGCCCCCTTGGCATGTGTCATCCTGGCTAGCGCGTCCCTTGTTGTTGGGAAGGGCCTGTGAATTCTATCTTCAAGCTCCTACAAACAAGGGGGACAGAAACATTTTCTTGGCCACATTATTTGTGTAGTTTGCATAAAACGTGGCAGGGACAAAGGGGACCAGGACCTGGTGGATTTCACCATCTATGTTTTCTAAAAAAAGGTAAGAATTTTAAATTTTTTTATTAATTTTGTTTTTTAGGTTACCTTCACGTGTTTCCTCCTTGCCAGCAGCTTCAGCAGGCTTAGCCATTCTTGGCGCAAGCAATTGCGCTGGCAATTCTGTGTCCTTGGTTCTGGCTTGCTTGGCTGACTTGAGATGTGCATACATCTCTCTGTTGTTGACCCAGACAGACAGTGCAGAGAGGGCAAAGGACTTGAATTGAAGGCCTTCCACAACGGTCTTATAGACATTTAAAAGGTGTTCAATTGTTGGTTTGGGGATGTCTGGCATCTTGGCCATAAGTGTTTTGGCAGACACTTTGTCAATTTTGTCCCCAGTAAGGATAGGGGCCTTGTTTTTTGCCTTGACCTTGTGGTCAATGTCTTTTATTTTTACAATTCCCAAGTCAAAGTCCTTTAGCAGCTTCTCCAATTCTCTCATGATTTTTTACTAACCTTTTCATATGTGCTTATAGCTTTCACCCCAATAAAATCTGTATTATTCTGACACCATTGCCCCTTTATTTATTCCTGTTTTTTTTCACATTTACTACATTACCCCATTTTTTACTCACTGTGTATATGCTTTACGCTCAACTCAATATGTGTTTTTTCTTTGTGTTGACATTGTTTCCTTAATTGCCACATTATTTTTGCCACTTTACACAGCCCTTTATGAAAATATTAACAACAATTTGGTGATCAGCTAAATTTGAATTATAAAATTATAGGTTAATTGTGTTTAGAGAAAGTTGTTACTGATCCAAATTCAAAACCTTAATGATAAACTTTAGGCAAATCAGGAGCCAAGTAATAAAGTGATTGTTGTTACATAAAGGGTCATTAAATAATTCTTTGGTGCATGTGCACTAATTAATATTATGGGCTGGTTGATTTTCTATTGTGCGCCTTTGCCACTGTGGCAAGTTGTTGATGGACTAGTGCTCAATCAGCTGCTAGGTTAGCACTAGTCTATCAACAACTTGCCACAGCAGAAATGGCGCACAATGGCAAATCAACCAGCCAATCAGATTAATTAGCACACATGTTTCAAAGAATTATTAAACAACCCTTTATGTCATAACAATCACTTTATCACTTGGCTCCTGATTGGCTTAAATTTTATCATCAAGGTTTTGAATTCAGATTGGTAACAATTTTATCTAAAAACAATTAACCTATAATTTTTACTAATTCAAATTTAGCTGATCACCAAATTGTTATTAATATTTTCACAAGGGGCTGTGTTTAAGTGCTGAAAATAACTGTGCTCTGGATCTAGATACTTGACATAGTAAATATATGATTTTGTAGAAATAAACTGAACATAAATACTGAAACCAACTATAAACAAAGATAAAATAAACAATCAAAATTCAAAATAAAGTTATATAAATAGAAAAGTTTTGGCAACAGCAAGTTTATTGGGGGCAGGGAAGAGAGATGCCTAGTAAACAGAATAGTGCAGGAAGAAAAGCATAGAGCTGGTGCTTGCCTGGGGGCCTGTGATTGGGTGGGTGAGACTGGAAGGTGGGGGTAGTGGTGGCAGGGGTGGAGGCAGGAGGATTTTGCGTGATGGCTGCCATATACCACTCATAGTACTCCTCATTGGTCATTGCTGTGATTGGCTGGCAGGTGGCAGTGGCACAGGGTGGGAGGCGCTTGTCATTCTGTGATTGGTTGCCCATATTCACATGGAAGACAATTTGGGAAAACAAGTCTACCACCACTGACAACCAAAGAGAGACTTGTGGTTGAGGACACCAAGATAAAGATCATTAAAAGCCTGAGAGTGGCACTCCTGTACTGTATCTCCAATGTTGAAGAACACAACACCCAGATGGATGTCTGCATGACCATCAGGGTAGACTGAGGCCTGGTGCCGCGTGTTGCTGGATGGCCTCAAGGACAGTTGAGCTACCCTCCATCTGGTGGCTCAAGAAAGCCTGGGACTTGGAATTTGAGCCATCCCAGGAGTCAAGTAATCCACCAAGGATGTGGCTGTACGAGTAGCCACCGATGAAATCTGGGTTTGTCTGATAGTAGACAAAACCCTTGGCTGAAACAGCCAGAAATTCACCAATGAATGTCCCCTTCTTGACCTTCTTCCTCCCTTTTTGGGTGGTGGCTCTTCCTTGTGCACCAAAATTGTCAAAAGCTATTGAAAACTTATAGTAGGAGATAAACATGACGTCATCTGATAGACTTGTCCAGCATTGGACCAGGATTGATTTGATGTCAAGATCATACAGGGAATCCTCAGCATCATCCCATTGGTTGCCGGCAAAATTGGTAAGAACCTGTATGACAGCCACCTTCCCATTGGTTGCCATCAAAATTGGTAAGAACCTGTATAGAAGCCACCTTCCCATACATCCAGAGCTGCACTATGCGCTTAGACACCCAAATGCCATGGTGCACAAGTTGCTTCTGGACCTGGGTCAATGGAAGCTTGGGATCCCGCTGGAGGAGGTCAAGCATGATTGGGTATGCCTCAGATATTTGTGACTCGGGGGCCTTCTTGGGATTCTTGGTTGTCCCAATCAGATTCCCCCTGTTCATCAGGGTTTTGAATTCCCACATAAAAGTAGCCCAGGTAAATTGTAATTGACTGGCTATCTAATCCCAGGACAGACCCTGCAAGTTCAGCGCCATAATTTCCTGAAGAATCTGAGAAGTAATGATTCTGTGTTTGGGACACTGGGCTGGGGGAGATGAAGCCTGATTGGCTGTAGGGGGCAGGTTGGCTTGTGGCAGGAAGTTGTTCCAAATCAAGGTTGCCATCCTGATTGATTATTTGGTGAACAGCTTGTGCAGGGATGGATATGGGAGCAGGGGCAGAGCTAGACACTAGGTGACTGTTGAACAAGTCAAAGCCATATGGGTTGGGGGTCAGTTATAGGTTGGCTTCCTTGTTACCTGCCTCAAAGGCTTGGGTATAAACAGGTGCCTCCACACCCTGAGCCTTGCCTCCATTTAAGCTGGCTTGGCTGCTGTTGGCTTGGCTGCTGGCACCGTCAAAGATATTGCTGTTAAAAACCATTGTAAAAAACCTAGGATAAAATCACTAAAAGTAGAAGTTTAAAATTTTATGACTTATTTTTATTGTAATCAACATTCCATATTTGGAAGTTTCTCAAAACCATTATACATAAATAAGGATCCATTAAAATGAATAAAATGCCTCTGTTCCTAAGTTGGATAGCTGTTGATTGGCTGTTAAAATGTTATACTTCTATTTTAGGCTGCTCATACTACACATCTTGTGTGACTTCATTTTTTTTTGTGCTTGTGGAATCTCACTTCCCAATTGCTCAAATTTCTTTTCATTTTAGTCCTTCTTTTGGTGCCTCATATGAATCCTGATTGGATTATAATATTCTCCAGAACATCATCCATTCATCTCACTTGTTTCATCAGTTTATTTTGTTTGTGGTTTAAACAACACCACTTGATATTTGATATAATTTTGTATAATGGGCTAGTTAAAATTTTTTATTTGACATTTCATTTATTAACCAAATTTTTTTAAATTATTTGAATCCTATATCTTGCGCAACTTGGAATTTGTTTAAGTCTGAAATCATTTCATTTAAATTTGAGATATTTTTGGTTGTTACCATAGCTTTTAAAACTACTGTAAACCATATCTTATTCCTATTCTTATCCTTTCTATTGGACTGTTGTCTTCCCCAATCTAAATACTGAAATATCATTGGTTTGGTTTCAACAGAAGGATAAACTATTTAACAAATATCATCCAATACAACAAATATAACTAAATATATTAAAACTAATTACTGTAAATTCAGAACCTGAACGTAAAAATGCGGGATTGTCAAATCCTTGGTCCAAATTTTGAATCACTTTTGCAGGATGGCCTTTTTTTAATTAAATTGATTTTTTTGAGTATTTATTTGAATATTTGAAAATGTGGGAACTCATAGACACTTTGCAAAGTTCAAGTCAAACTGCATATTTTCAATGGACAAAATGAATTAACTGGAATCAGATTTGAAGCGTTCAAATCCATCAGCCATTTTCATTAAGTTTACTATGTTTTTTGAAATTGCGGGATTGTCAAATCCAAGAACCAAATTTCAAATCACTTTTGAATGCCACTAGTAAACTCAGATATTAATTGCAGGAACTGGAATCCAAATTTAATGTACACTAAGCACACTAGGAAACACCAACCCAAATAAAGAAGCTCCACCACAACTAAAATCAAATGAAAAATTCAATCTCAATAACCATAATTAGACATAAAAAGTTATTAAACTTTAAAATCATCCAAACCCAGAAAGTATACAATATTATTCACTTCAAATCACAGATATAGAAACTCTGCTACTATTCAAGGCTAAATCAAGAGAAAACAACTACCCACAACTAAACCAATAACTCTAAATAAATACATATTTAATCTAAAATATATTTTTTATTTTATTTTTATGGACCATCAATTGCATTCCCAACCCGCTCCTGCACCAGCCTGCGGGGCAGCCTGTCCACAAGGGCGTCCCAGAGGGTCCAAGAACAGACCCAGAACCCAACTCAAGGGGGTCATGCCAATACACAGGCCTCCCAAGGTGTCAGCAACAGCCAACCACCTCCCGCATCCCAAGCCAGAACTACCAGCTTGAATCCCAGGCAGAAGCCACTTTCAAGGCCTGCTACCAAAGTCTCCTACACCAGGGTCACTGGGAACACTGAGGTTACTTACACCTCCACCGTTTACCCAGTTGTCACCCGGCCCCGCACTCTTGATCCAAGAGTTGCTACTTCCTGCCCCTGCGTCTTTGACACCACCTACAAGCCATTGGCCACCACTGAGGAACCATCTGCGCCTATTGTGTATTCAACCATTGACGGCGCCACTGCAAGCAAGCGTGATCCCACCTTCTACACAAAGGTCCCCGTCCCCTGTGTTGAGCCTGGTAGCCAGGATGCCGTGGTACCTGCCAAGGGCCGGCGTCGGTTGACAGATAGTGAGCGTGAAGCTCTCCTCAACTGCTTGAATGGGGGAATGGCAGTTTGGGATATTGTGTCCCAATTTGGTGTCACGGCCAGATACATTGCCAACATCAACACCAAGTATGGCAACACCGGGCAAATTGCCAAATCCACCAAGGCTAAGCGGCAGCCCAAACTCCTTCAGCCTGTTCATATTGATGCAATCAAGCAGTGGGTAGCCAAGGATTGCCACCTGGACACACTTGCTGTCCAATCAATGCTCACCACAGAGTTTGGGCTTTCTGTTTCTAAAACCCTTGTTTACAAAGCAATGGTTGATTTGGGCTTCTTGTGGAAGGTGCTCAGAGTTTCTCTGTATAATAGGAACAGTGAAAAGACCATTAAGGATTGACACATTTATGCCAAGACATATCTGGCACTAAAGGAGACTGGGAATGTCCAGTTCTTCTATATCAACAAATTGTTGTTTTCCTCCTCACTCAGGTCTAGGCATGGGTGGGTTGAGAAGGGGTCCAAGGATGGCGTAGCCCATTGTGCAGCTGTCTGTTCCCAGACCTATTCCATGGTTGCGCTTCTTGGTCCTCGCAGGTTGGACCAGTATCAGATGATTAAAGGCTCCCATAACAGCAGGACCTTTCTCAATTTTCTCTGAGCTGTCAAGGAGTACCTTTGGATAAATTACAGCAGCACAACCAACGTTGTTGTGCTTGATAATGTTGGGCTCCACAAAGTGGATCTGGTTGTGTCCAAGTTCCCCCCCATCAACAAAAACAGCCACACCTCCAGCCACCGACTTACCAGATTGTCCAATGAGACTTCTCTTCCTCCTGCCATATTCCCCATTCCTGAATCCAATTGAGGAGGTGTTTGGTTGGATCAAGAATAAGGTGAAACAAGGCCTCCCTCAGGACACTGAGGATCTATTCAATATTCTCGAGATCAGCCAATTTGCAATGCCACCCAATGTGGTGGCGGCTTTCTATGAGCACTCGGAATCCTTCCTCCCAAAAGCCCTGGCCTCTGAGCCAATCAGATAAATGGGCGCTCTGGGTTTTATTTAGTTTTAATTTTATTTAGTTTGTTTTTATTAGGACTCAATAATTATTATTTATATATAATAATGTGACGTTTGATTGTATTATAGACATATAAGAATACATAGAAAAGGTAAGTAAAATTAATTATACTAGGTAAGATGGAAATATTTTTATTATAATGCACTGAATATTATTATTGGCTTTTGCGCTAACAAATGAATAAATTAAAAAAAGATAGAAATAAATTAGTTTATTTATATAATTGTGAATCCTTGATGGTACTTTGGCTTTTTTAAGCCACAAATCAGACCTTGCATGTCATCATCTGATCCTTGTTATTTCAGTGCCACTATAACCACACAACACGGCAACCAATGATTTTCATGTATTGCTTACTAATTAGTACTTAGGACGCGGGTCAAGTATATTGAATATGTTTATCAAATCACATTACAAGGGAAAGGTAATTTGAGTTCTAAACAATCATTTGTTTAGAACAATAGTGGAGCGGGCTGCATGATGCGGATAAATTCAATTCTTGATGTTTATCTATGTGATAAATAAAACCTGTACTCAACAAGCTAGTAAATAAAAACATTTTTAACTTAATTTTAATATTTGACGTGGTTGCAACTTTAACTAATGTCTTGTAATATATTTAGATATATTAATATTATAATTTACATACTAAAATTTAAAATAAAAATTAAAATATTAAAATTAAAATTATAATTATAAATTGTAAAAGTTAAATATTAAAGTTTAAATAATCAAAATATAACAATTTTATTAAATTGTGATTTATTCAATATCAAAATATTTGATATTAAAAATTTTAATATTGTAATATGGATTATTAAAATTTTAATATTAACTTTTAGATACTAAATTTTTTAATATTTAAATATGTAATATTAAAATTTTTATAGTAAAATTTTAATAGTACATATTACAATATTAAAAAATTTTAGTATTAAAATATAAAAAGTAAAAAAAATTAATTTGCAAGGGGAAAATATTTATTGGGGGATGCTAACTGCAAAGGGAATGTGATTATTCCGGGGAATTATACCCCAAAATTAAAATTTCAGCTAATGCATCTAATTGGATCCACGTACTCTTCTGTACGTGGTGGACAACCCTGGATGTGATTGCTAGAGGGGTGGCGCCCTGTACCCCGGTGGTTGCTGATTGTTTGATAAAAGGCAGGCAGGTGAGCAAATCAACTAGTAGGTTTTTTTTGGGGGGCACGTAGTACCTGTATAGCGTTGCCAATGCAAATGAGTCATAGAGGACATGCTCAACTGTCCTGTATCCCCGTGGTGTCTTCTGGCGGTTAAGGGCTACGCGGCATATATCCATTTGTATAGGTACATCCTCCAACTTTTTGACGTTGGTTTTTAATATGCAGTGAAGGAGGATTCCCAGGTATACTGCAACATGGATTCTTTGCAAGGTATACTTTTCTGAGAACATGCATAATTTTTTGAATGTTTGTACTAACCTATTAATATAGGACGTTTGGTTGAACTTGAAGAGGGTTCCAGGGGGCGCCTGACTTGAATCAGCCCCCCAGGCCTCGGCAAATGAAATAAATAAAGGTTTAAAATTATTCACAAGGACTGCATCCCCAACTTTATTTGATAGTGCCTTAAAAACTTCATTAAAAATTGCAGATTTCAAATATTCATTTCCTATTTGAAAGTTGGTTTTTATTAAATTCTTTTCATATTTGTTGATGTTTGTGAAGGGGAATTGTTGAATGCTTTTGTATATGTATTCATCAAAGTTCAGTTTGATATCCCCGCAAATTTCATTCATTTCTTTGATTTTGATATTTGATCCTAGTTCATATGCTTCCCTTATCCATGGCAAGCACCCCGCAGGTGGTGAATATTCCCTATCTTGAGCTTCAATATTAAAAAAATTATTCATATTTTGTTGAATTATTTTATTTATTTGGTTTTTATTTATTTGTTTTACAGGGGCCACCAGTGACTGGTAACCCCCGTAAAACCAACTCAGCGTATAAGCTGCCACTTCCGCAACCTCATCCCCATTCCTGGTGATGACTAAAATAAATATAAGTAAAACATAAAAAGACTTACTAATTGTTTCCCCTGTGGCCCCCTCAGCCACAGGCGCCACTTTGGCAAACTTCATGAGCGTTGGATGCTCTTCATTAATTTTTCTAGGCTTAATTTTTCTTATATTTCTTGCAACTTGTGTTTCTTCTTGGTTTTCATTTGATAAAGCTTCTGTATTTCTTGAAGCGCTTCTGCTTCTTGCTTGTGTTTCATTTTCATCTGTTTCCATTTGGTTGGTTTCCTCTTCATTGGTGCTGATTTCCTTTTGAATTTCTGTTCCTTCAATTAGTTTGATCTTATTGTTTTCTTTGGCCCCCTGCCAGAACTCCCACAAATTGTAGGCCGTGTTGTTGAACTTTAGACTTGATAAAATTGTTCCCTGTAGATTAAGTAATTTTTCTTTATTCTTTTCATCTATAATATTTCCCAATTTATCCAGAGCATCTTCTTTTGACTGGATTAGTGGCTGGCCCTTGTTACCCAGCTTTCCTGTCACTATTTCCCTGATATTTCTTTCTATTTCAACAACCTTTTGCAGGTGTGCTTCTAATTTGTTGATCAAGTTATAGATTGTTGACATATTGTTTGAATTCCATAAAAAAACTGGTTTTTATAGTACTATCTTCAACGCATACATATTTTTCATCATCATTAATAAATTAAAGACAATAAACGTAAATATTGGATTAGAATATTGCAATTAGACGTCAACTCTTGATATTTTGATATTATGTGCATAACTCAATGCATTTTGTTTAATAAAATCCACTGTAAACTAGGTCTTTTTCATTACAATTTAAAATAAATTGACTGTGTTTATATTAGGGCCATTAACGCTTAGTACAAATATTGATACATAGTGCATTTTACAGCCTGTATATTTACCTATTGGTAATAATTCTATAAACTTTTTAGTTGGATTTTGTGAGGTAATAATAATGTAATGTGTTAATAAATTACTGTTTATTGTCATTAATTGGCTGATTTTCTTTGCTGTGGCAATTGTGCATTTTCTGATATTTACACACTAGTATCCAATTGGTTGGCTTCACATCCAATCACACAGGCAATAGGAAAACAAGCCGCCACCCTAGACTGGATGTGGTCAGGGTGGCGGCTTGTTTTCCTATTGCCTGTGTGATTGGATGTGAAGCCAACCAATTGGATACTAGTGTGTAAATATCAGAAAATGCACAATTGCCACAGCAAAGAAAATCAGCCAATTAATGACAATAAACAGTAATTTATTAACACATTACATTATTATTACCTTGCAAAATCCAACTAAAAAGTTTATAGAATTATTACCAATAGGTAAATATACAGGCTGTAAAATGCACTATGTATCAATATTTGTACTAAGCGTTAATGGCCCTAATATAAACAGTCAATTTATTTCATTAAATTGTAATGAAAAAGACCTAGTTTACAGTGGATTTTATTAAACAAAATGCATTGAGTTATGCACATAATATCAAAATATCAAGAGTTGACGTCTAATTGCAATATTCTAATCCAATATTTACGTTTATTGTCTTTAATTTATTAATGATGATGAAAAATATGTATGCTCATAATTTTAAGCTATTCATAAAATGTACAACATTGTATTAATTATGGGAAATGTTGATAATGGAAAAAGAAAATATTTTTAATTATGAATTGAAAGAGAGATATCAATTTTAATAAGTTGTCACAAAGAAAAGATTTATTTACTAATCAAAGGACGGGAAGGGGAGGGAATGGGCAGAATGAACATTGCCTTCATCTGTGCCTGTGAAAGAGGCGGCATCAGAGATAGTGGGGAGGGAATGGGTGGTGGTTTGGGAGTCAGGGTTGGAAGGCAGGTGGCTTGATGGGGGGTTGGGGAGGCAGGGGTTGTTGACTGGGAAGGGGCAGCAAGAGCTGATTGCTTCAATTGCTTGAATTCTTCTTCTGTCACATATAATGGCTTGACAAAACAGATGGACTGGCGTGGGGGGAGACAGGGGTCCTTTCTGGACTTATCACTATCACTTGCATAGAAGATGATGAGATCAAATAAGTCCTGGATGGACGCAGAAGGGAAAAGCTCATACCCCTTATCAATTTGGGTGCATAGTTTGTTGTAGGTGGCAGGCTTTAGGCGCCTGAGGGCAGAACCAAAATTGTAGAGACATACATCTGCAAGATGCATGTTGGCGTAGTTGATGGGGTAGGACCAGCAGGTATGCCCTGCAGCCCTGATTTCTTGGGTAGCCCATTCCCGCTGCTCCATCTCTGCACTCAGTACAACTGTGTGCACAGTGTTTTGTGTGGGCCACTCCTCCAGCATGGCCTTGAGCTCTGTCTGGTAGGCATACCCATCTGCAGTGTTTGATATTGCCAAGTAATAATTGACGCCCAATGGGGAAACTGCCAATAAAACCCCAACAAAATGATACAATATTGGGCCGCACTTGTACATGTCAGACTGGATACACTTCTCTCCAAAGTCTTGGATACTTGCAGATATCTTAGCATACAACAGGAAGATTATGTCATTACGGGCCCTCATTGCCCTTCCTTTGATAAAATTAATAATAGTTGAATTGTAGGGGTCAGTGTCCACCAAAATGGGGCCACTGAGAACTTGATTGGACAAGATTCTAGCAGCAACCACAACTCTGTGCATCCACAAATTCACTGTTCTTTTGTTGGTGAAGATGCCGTGGAGTCCCAACTGGAGACATACCTGGACCAGGGGCATCTGTGGGTCACATTCCATAATGGCCATCATAAGGGGATGGGCTGTATCACCTTTGGTTGAAGTACAGGCACCAGTCAGGGTCTTCTTGGTAGAGGGGCCCCAGTTGGCGTGGGCTCGCAGGGTTGCAGCCACAGTAGGCTTTGCAAACCCCATTGCGGCTGCAATTTCCCCAAGGGACATAAGCTTCCCTTGCTTTTCAACCATTTTGAGAACAATCTCCGGAGTGATTAGTTTTCTTCTGCGTCTTGCAGGCTGATTGGCTGGGGGAGGGATGTGTTCATTGCAGGAACTGGTCAATGCCATCTGATTGGCTGTTTTGGGGTCCTGGGCTCTCTGGGTGACCCCATGGCTAAAATGGCTGGTTCCAGATGCCATTGCTGATAAGGGATTTGGGTTAGCAGCTGCCTGTGTGTGATGGGCAAACAGGGCCATGCTTGAGGACGCAGGAGAAAGAACACACTCCTGGGTAGTGCTTGCCAAGGGGCCTGCGGGTTGGGAGTGGCCATAGACAGAGGCTTCACCGTTAAGAGACCTTGTGTAGCCCTGCATAATTTTGTCAAGGCCAGGGAACAGCTCGTTGACTTGGTTGTTATTGAAAGAAGACATAATAAATTTTTATTAAAATTTTAAACTCAAGAAGAGGAATGTATATTTTAGTCAATTTTATTGTTATATATGTTAGTTTTGTGAATATTATGATCTAAATTTTAGCCATCCTAAATTGGAATAGGGTGATTTTTGAGAATGTCTATGATTCCTAAAAGAATCAGCACAAATCCACTCTAGATCCTTTAGCATCCTTTTTGAGACACCCATAAATTATATTTATTTCAAATTCCTTGCAATTATGATTTGAAACTTGGTTCTTGGATTTGACAATCCCGCAATTTCAGATTTGTTAAGTTTTACATGATGTCTATGATTTGTTTGAAATACAGGAAATCTCAAATCATACATTAGAATCCCGCATTTCTGATTCATGTATCCCACATTTGTTTGCTGGGGTTTGTCTTTTGTTAGTTGAGTTATCTGCTCAAGAGATTCAAAATTTGCCAATTTAAATAAATCAAAAAAAGTCAAATTAAATGGTTGATTTTATTAAATATTTTAATTCTCACTCAGCTGAGTTGCCTGCAAAAGTGATTCAAAATTTGGACCAAGGATTTGACAATCCCACATTTTTATGTTCAGGTTCTAAATTTACAGTACTAATCCACATCATTAAATCTAACTATATTGAGTAAAGTTTAAATTGACTCTTCATACTGTACTTTCTAGATCTGCCAGTATAACAAACTAAAGCCATGCATTGAACAAAACTAAGAATCAACCACATAGTTTGGTATATATTAACAGATACACTGGTGCTAATATATACCAAACAAACCACACTGCACTATATCAAGCATGCATCACACAACATACACACAGAAAGGCCATGAACTCAATGTGCAAAGAGGTCAACTCACAAACATCTAAATTTTACTACATTTACTAGGGGCTGGGCAGGGCTCACAGAGGTTGTGCAATTAAATTTGAAGCCCATGCACAAAGATAAGGAGAACCATGAATCCAATCTCAGCCCCTTAAAATCAAACTTAAAATAAACTGTGCCAAGAAAAATTGATTGTACACCAGCCACCTTGGGTAATTAGGTTAATAAGATCCCTCACAGAGGTTAGAGTCATGAGTCAGATTTTGGTGTTTATAAAGATAGCAGTTAAGTTAACCTAAGTGTCAAAACAACAGGCTCAACCCCTGGAAAGGTTTCAACTCAGTGGGTATCTGACCTGCAATCCAACTATACAGTGACCCAAAGCCAAATGCCGAAGTTGACTCAAATTCCCAGAATTAGCAACATGACCAAATGACAATCCCTGTATGGTGGATGGCTCAATTCAGCGCTTGACTCATTACTAGGACCAAGCCACCCCATATAATCATCCAATCAAGTGATTATCACAATTATATTCCTATTATCCTGATTCATAATAACTGTATAGCTTCTATATCTCAATAAAGATTTTTATCTAGTTTCCTATTATTTCCCCCTTGTAACTTTGCTAAAACAGCACAGTTACAACATAAGGAAAACCCAGATATCTGTATAGATAGGGTTAGATCCCCAGAATCAATTAGACTGAACTAATTAATGGGATCAAGGCAGAATTGATCAAAACAGTCCTTGAGACTCAGTGTCTCAGAAAACAGTTGATTAACTGGTAAGGTTAAGTAATTCCCTGTAATGAGGTTAACAGGGAGTTAGTTACATGGATCAGAAAGTCTTGAAAGTTTTAAGGTGTGGCACAAAGTTATTAAGCTCCTGGATAGGAAGAAACAGTTTTCATCTTAGGGTTGAATATATTAGACCTGGTAGAGTAGAGGTAATGTTATCTCTAGGCTTGGTCAGTTGGTTCTCAGTAAAAAATTTACTAAATCTTAGATCATTAAATCAAAAGTAAGTTATTATAGCAGAGAAAGTAAGAAATACTTCAAGATATAATAAAAAAGTCCAGGTAATGAATAAGGGTAATTATGGACAAATATCTGTCATGGTCCTTCAGGATCAAGAATAAATACTTCCTTTCAAAGTAAGATCATGATTTTGCAATAAGGTTATCAACAGTGGCTTTGGGAGATCCAGTTAGGATCTCAAAACTTGTGAGGTTCAGACAAATATGCCCTAAATGATATATAAATGAAAATATAATCATGCATAAAATAATCTTGTTGACTTTGGTTGCTTCCTCCTTATTTATCTTTCAGCAATATTATGACTGTTTTACCTAGCTTCAAGAACTCTAAGCTTGTAAATAAGTAGACTGGGGTGCTGTTTTACAGAAGAAAATCCCTGGGGGTTGCTGGGGATCTTAAGGTAGTCAAAAATCTTTAAGTGAATCATTAGCAAGGGTGAAATCTGGGTTTATGGAGCTTTAATCCAATTACTTTATCAAGGAGAGGGCACCATCCTTGAGGAATAATATTTTTTACTTGGGAATAGCTCAATCTTCTTAAGGGTTTGATGAAACTTTTAGCCATATGAAAGTCTGAGCTGATAGGAAGATAGAATTATTAAAATTAAGGAAATCAAAAGTGTCAATATTATGGCCAAGTTTAGTGATAAAAACTAATCCAGAATGTAGCCGGTTTAGAAAAAAGCTCTCCAAATTTTCAACAAGAATTGTCTAATGGTAAAAGTCTGTACAGGGATGAAGATCATAAGTGGAAATAGAAAGTCCTAGGTCCTACACATTTATTATTCAGAAAATGGGTATAGCTAGACTAAACCATGATACCACTGCCATAATAACTGCTGTTTTCTTACTACTGTAAATTCATAACCTAAACGTAAAAATGTGGGATTGTCAAATCCTTGGTCCAAATTTCAAATCACTTTTGTGGGCAATTCAGCTGAGTGAAAATTAAAATATTTAATAAAATCAACTATTTAATTTGACTTTTTTGATTTATTTAAATTGGCAAATTAAATTAAATCTCTTGAGCAGAT
Organism: Entomophthora muscae; assembly: GCA_014839935.2. Classification (NCBI taxonomy): domain Eukaryota; kingdom Fungi; phylum Entomophthoromycota; class Entomophthoromycetes; order Entomophthorales; family Entomophthoraceae; genus Entomophthora; species Entomophthora muscae. The sequence goes on along the minus strand of QTSX02005236.1, from coordinate 16,759 downwards.
AACTCAACTAACTAAAGACAAAACACAACAAACAAATGCAGGATACATGAATCAGAAATGTGGTTTTCTAATGTATGATTTGAGATTTCCTTTATGTCAAAAAAATCATAGACATCATGTAAAAATTAATGAATCTGAAATTGCAGGATTGTCAAATCCAAGAACTAAATTTCAAATCAAAAATGAGGTGAATTCAAAAAAATATAATTTATGGGTTCAAAAAGGATGCTAAAGGATCTAGAGTGTATTTGTGCAATTTCTTTTAGGAACCTTAGGCATTCTCAAAAATCACCCTATTCTATTTTAGGACAGCTAAAATTTATATGCTTGATTAAAGTAGATTTTAGAAAATTCTAATGACAAAATAGAATTATATATTACAATCTATTTTTATTAAGTTGTCTTTTCCTTGATGTGTTGATAGTTCATTTGCTGTTGATAATGTGATTGCGTTTAATTGGATAGTTTCACCTCCAGTTGCCTTGGCAATAGGAAATCAATTTGCCTCTGCAACTACAGCTGGCCTTGCAGAGGCAAGTTGATTTCCTATTACCAAGGCAACTGGAGGTGAAACTATCCAATTAAATGCAAGTACCTTATCAACAGCAAATGAACCATCAACACAACAAAGAAAAGGCAACTTAATAAAAATATATTATAATATATAACTCTATTTTATTATTAGCATTTTCTAAAATAAACTATAATCAAGCCTCCTTAATAGCAATCTATTAACACATAGTGTAGTAATCTGGTGATGTTTCACCTTGAAGTTTTTTCTTTCCCACCTCTCCTTTCTTCCTTGAAAAGAAGTTTTGTTGATCCCTGGATACTCTGGGGGCCAAAAAACTTTTAAAAAAATTCAGCATCATCAGGAGGGTGGCTCATATATCCTTATATGGGGTTGTGGTTGCTACATTAGTGATTTAGAGTGTAGAATGTTGTATAATTTCCGTGTTTAGACAATTTTACATCACACTTAATTTTCATATCTAAACATGGCTATCAAGATTGAATTTTTCATTTGATTTTATGCAGAGTGGAGCTTCTTGATTTGGACTTATTTTTCCTAGTTTCTTACTATACATTCAATTTGGATTCCAGTTCCTGCAATTAATATTTGAGCTTACTAGTGACATTCAAAAGTGATTTAAAATTTGGTTCTTGGATTTGACAATCTTGCAATTCCAAAAAATATAGTAAACTTAATGAAACTGGTTGATGGATTTGAATGCTTCAAATCTGATTCCAGTTAATTAATTTTGTCTATTGGAAATATGCAGTTTGACTTGAACTTTGCAAAGTGTCTATGAGTTCCCGCATTTTTAAAAATTCAAATAAAAATACAAAAAATTCAATTTAATTAAAAAAGGCCATCCTGTAAAAGTGATTTGAAATTTGGACCAAGGATTTGAAAATACTACATTTTTACATTTAGGTTCTGAATTTACAGTATTAGAAATATTTTCTGCTATGACTGCCCCAGGTATTACTATTAGATAGTGGTTCTAACTTCAATAAACATTTATTATCTTCTGTGATAGCAGAATTATAAACACACCTCCTTTTATCTGCCTCCTACAATCCCTCAACAAATGTTATGATAGAAAGAGAAAATTCTAATATGGTACCTATAATACAAAATCTGACCTACTATGATATTGCCAGTTGGGATCTCTATCTTCCAGATTCCTTATCTGCTTATTGCTTAAGCAGACACGGATTAACTGGGGCCCTTACTCTTTTTATGCTGTATGGGTGTAAAACCATCTCTCCTTCACTCCTTTATGTCTCTCTCACCAGTGATTGTGCTGCTGATTGTCATGATGGGGTCTCTTTGAAATTCAGAAGCATTGATAAAATGGGGGTGAAATACCAATTTCTGGTAGCATTGTCCGTTAAAAAGATTTCAGGGCTGAAATTCTAATATATAACATCAAGAAGAGGCATTGGGAGAGTGCAGTAAAAAAACCAGCAACCATAATAAGAACAGAAGTGATTTAAAAGTTGCCACTAGGCTCTTTAAGTAAATGATCTCATTAATTGGTTCCACTTTTCCTTTCATTTCATTGTCAAAGGTCCTGAGAAGCAGTGCAGAGGCAGAAACCACTGTAGATATGATCCTACACACAGCAAAAACCAGGCAGGAAAACAATCCAAGATTAGTTATATTTCCTGAAATAATTCTCTTGCAAAACTGAAAACTGGGGGTTTTAAATATCAGCTATAGTGTTTATTGAACCACTTCTTTAGTTCCTACGAGTTTGTAAGGTCAGAAGCCCTTTGGTAAATTATTGTAAACTAAAGCCTTAAATCCTATAAAATTTATATTGTTTAAATATAGTAATGTTGGTAAAGTCTGTAGAAGAAATTGGGTTCAAGGCGCTTAACAGGTTATAAGAAGTGAAACAAGGACTAAGCCGGTTTATTAATCCTATGAACATAAAATAAATGCCTGTTTTAAAAATAGAGTACTGATTTAAAGTTTGGCTTCTAGATCAGGGAGTTGGTCTGCATTAACAGGAGAATTAAAACTATTAACAGCTGATGTCTGTGTATTATTTTAAAACTAATTAATTGGTGGTATAGGGAATCAAATAGTATCATGGTAAAAGGTAAAAATTGAGATATCAAAAATGGTCAAAGATAAATAGAAATGAGGGAAAGAAAATGCAAGCAACACAACCCAACAAGCACCTTTTGAAGGTACAAGTCAAACAATATCAACTTAGAGTTGAGAATAAAAAGCTCAAGCTAATTATTTCTTCTTGGATTTTGAGGTGAGTTATAACTTTGAAAGAACTAACCAAAATTGATTAGCCTTAAAATTTGAGGACCAAATGGTAGTAAATATCATAAAGAATGTAACTAACTTTAAACAGTTATCTTATGCACCAAGGAGAGAGAAAGCGTAATCAGGGGATGAGGCAAGCAACATTAGGAGCAAAAAGAACCAGAGGAAGCGAGAAAACCAGTCAAAAGTCTGAAATTGAAGTTTGCAGCAGAAAAAAAGAAGTAAGTTATCTGAATTAATCACCAATCTTTGCATATAGGTCCAGAGTTTGAAACCCGTAGTGGTTAAAGGTAAGTTTGAAAAAGAACTACTAACTTAAAACATTAGAATAAAAAGACCAGAAATTGTAGGGAAGAGATAGGAATTGGTGAAGAATAATAAGAGTATTTCTCATTTCTGGACCATAGTTGAAAGCTCAGGGAAATAGTGTTTGGCTGTTGTAAAAATCCCTCATAATAGCAGGGTAAAAAGGTGAATCCTGGCAGAGTTTTCATATATCATGGGCTTTGAAATTAATGCTGATGTGACCAGGGGTGATTTTTGTCATCATTCCTCCAGAATTAAGCAAAAATGAAGTAACATAAGAAATGAATTTCAGCGCTAAAACATCAAATAATCTGTTTCTTATGTTTATGAGCCTTTCTGGCCCTGTTTGATGATTCCAACTAGATTTTTTTGCATGTTTTGCCACATGAAACTTGTCCTCAATGGCCTGATTTAAATCAGATAGCACTTTGAGGGGATGTTTTAATGTCTGGTACTTCTGGTTTTTCTTTTTTTCAAGGGCAAGTAATTACAGTTAAGATGACATTAAGTGTGACACTACTGGTGGTTAAACATGATAGACAACATAGAAGAATTCCTTGACCAATGTGTCATGCTCTGCCCCAAAGAACAGGCGCTTGAAAGTATTTTTAACATTCTAAAATTCTTTATTTCTAAAGAAGATTAATTATTAATCATATTTTCATGTTTGTTACCTATTTTGTTGATCTTTTTGCTTCACGCTTTTCTTTGTGATTTCCTTGCGGGGTTGACTTGTTCATTTTAGAAAAACTTCTTTAAAATTAATAGTAGAGTATTTTTGCTTACCTGTGGTTACGTAACCATCTGCTTTTCCCCTCCCTGCTTTCTGCAGATCTTTGGGATACTAATACCAAGCTTCCTTTATTTTTCACTATATTTTCCCCTATGCTTATCAAACTTTTTTTGGCTTAAAACCCTTGTTTCCCCTGCTTATCTCCCCCATACAGAATTTACTATATGCTATAAATAAAGACACCCAGAAAATTAGACTGGTAAGCTGAAATTATAAGTGTTTTCGCCCCATCAATCATTCTTTACTTCTTTTTCTCAATTTTGTTTAAAATTTCTAAACATTTTTTTTTAAAAAATACACAGTTTACCTTTAAATTTTTACTATTTTTAGATTTTTCCAAAGAATTTACTTTTAACTGGCAGCCTTAAAAGATTTTTTTCTGTAGTTCTTTGGTTGTGAAATAAAGATATTCAGACAACAAGCGTTTATCTTGTTGTCACCATTTTTAACTTGAAGGGGAAGCTTTCCTTTTTCATGCTAAGATATCCTCATGTGAAATATCCAGAACTTGATATAATGCTAGCTACTAATAAGCCATTATTCAATACCAAATTTTACATACTTTGCTTAGGTTTAGTTAGTTCTATGACTCCCTTTATATCCAACTATAAGGGTTTAGCAGGTCTATTAAAGATACTTAACAAACTGTGGCTACTTTCCTTTATTTATTAAATTTGAATCACAATGCCTTGTATGACTTGGTATATTATCTTGCACTGTATTGGGTAAGACCTTACACAATGTGAGACATGTAAAAAGTACACTCACTCCAAAAAACCACCCAATTCTGCTATCCCAATATCCATGTCCTAATCTTTTGAGGTATGGGCATTAGAAAATTTAGGGCCTATGTCCATTGACAAGAAAGACAAAAAGTGCATTATCATAGCCATTGATTATGTAAAAAATATCATGTTGTACAAACCAATAAAAAACACAAAGGCAGCAGCATAAAGCAATTGATTTACAAGTAAATAATTGCAAGGATTTTTAACCTGAACTCCTCATCACATATAGAGGGAAAGGACTTATGTCATGGTTGGTTCCATCTTAACTGGAATTTCATGGCTGCACAAAGGCAAGAACCCTGGAGTTCTGACTAATAAAGAGCCCTTAAAAGAATATTCTGACATCAATCAAGCCATTCACCAGAAGTGGGTGGTAGCAAAACAGGGGAATAGTCTAAAAAAGTTGAAAACGCTGTTCAAAGCCTCAAAACACAGAAATCAGATAATTTGGTGTTTTTTGGCCAAACAAATCATATTACGCCACCAACTATTTTAGTGAATTCAAAGGGCATGATTGATACCCCCAAATGATGCAAAAATTCAATCCTAAACACTCATATGAGCTGGGTTGGAGCTCAGAACTACCCCAGTAGTTCAATAAAAAGTATGTTATTACAGAACAGCAATATTTAAATTTTAGTTGAAACAACTCAATGAAAATAGAGCTATTATTAACTTACATCCCTGTCTGGATTTTTGTGAGCCAAATCATCATTTTTTTGGTTTCTGCAGCCTTCACACTGATTTTCAAAACCCCTGACAAGATATTGAAAAAACAATTGACACAATTTGCAAAACCATTTCTTTTGAATCCCTGTTTTGCTTCTCTGAATTGTTGCCTTTGTTATTCTTGCCCTAGCTTTTGTTGGTTGTCTCCTCCCAGTGCCTTTACTTGGAGTTTACCAGTTGCAAATTGCACAGTTGAGAACGGTTTTGTTGCTAAACCTTCTTAGCATCTAGTATTCTATCCCCCATTTTCTCAACACTTTGGAATTTCAGCAAGGCTTCACCATTGTAGCCTGTATACAAAACCACTTATGTATGCCTCACCAAGAATGATATTTAACACATCATCAGCAGTCCCCACCATTCACATGCAAATGGCAAAGTGAAAAATTGAATGAATCCATGATTGAAGCACTCAGCAGGTTACCAGCCAACAACTTCCTCCTTTGAAAAGACATGCCTCTGATGGTACTAATAGTGTGTAAAACTCAAGCTAATTGAATTATATTCAAGAGTCTATATCAAAAAGTATATGAATATAGATCAATCACTGTTGCAGCAATGTGGGACCTTATCTATCACTCCTAAGAAAGAGCCAGAGGAAGACAACTCAGGAGTACAAAAGGTCAGAGGATTAACTCTTCAAAGAAAATGAGTGAGCCAAAAGAAAAAAGTCTCCCTTCAAGTGAGAGATATTGGCTAGGAGACAAGATCTGGGTAGGTAACCACTACCAACACAAAATAGATCCTGGATCAAGAGGACTTAGGGCTGTTATGAAGGCCAAGGCCAACCATACCTATATCATCAAAATAATTGGAGCTTAAACAACACTTAAGTTGATTTATCACTGTGAACTTGGACTATGCTAAGCAAGACAAGCTCAAAGAGACTTGTGCCTACTGGTATCCAAAGCCAAGCTGGATTGACACCAAGCACGCCTCCTGGATACACTCAAGAAATTACCCAAGGCTCTGCCTTTCAGCACCCCAGGGAGAGATATTGCAACCTCTTCAATTACTCTTGCTTGGGGATTCTTTTTACAAGAAATAACTCAGCTGCTGAATAGTAGGTGACACTATTGTTACACACCTTATGGTGTATGAGGATCGGAAATGCTGAATCCTATAAGGGACCAGGATCTTTCAAACTCGCATTGTTGAAACAGCAGGCTCGACCTGCCAGCAAGGTTCCAAGTAAGCGGGTTTGTGACCCGCAATCCTGTTATCCAGTCACTTGGAGCCAGACTAGGAAGTCAACTTGAATTTCCAAATCCAAAAACATGAACAAATGATGATCCCTTACAGTGGATACCTTGTTTTGGCGCTTGGCTCATTACTAGGATCAAGCCACCCCCTTCACCATCCTACCGTGTGATCTACACAATCATGTTCCTGTTATTCATGACTCACATTAACTATATAATCACCATCTCTCAATAAAGAATATTATCTAGTTTCTGAATATTTCCCCCTTGTAACTCTGCTGAAACAGTACAGTTACGACAGCATGATCTATCGGTTAACTATATGACACTCTCCTTCTATATTTGATAAAGGTATAATCCTCTTCTTAATCTTCCTATTGCTTAGGATTATATACTTCCCAGGAGTATATACTGGACAGGTATAGTTTGCTTTCTACCTGGAGTAGTTGGATTACAATGGCGTATAAAAGCAACTGTCAGCATTGACGGGAAATCCCTTGTGGGGTTGTAAAACCTGGTCAGATCCGAGGCTCTTTACCCCCCTTGGAGCTGATGCAGGTTGTACAATGACCATTAAATCGACCATCCGTTATAACACGTCTGGGCTTTCTGAGAGTTTAGCTAATTACAATTCGATCTTTAACCCGTTTCTGACGTCTGGCCTTGTGAAATGTGATACCCTAGTTGTCAAGCTCGTTGGACTGCTGAAAGGGAGTTGTAGAGTATGGCCCGTTCTAGCCAAAAGCCCAATCATATAAGTTCGTATTCAATAGGATCACATTTAATAACATGTCTAAACATAGCTGAAATAATATCAGTGGTTATGTATTTGCAGGTGTTTATACTTTATTTAACAATCTTGTTTTATACCATTTAGATCAATGGAATATGAGCTTCCTACAGAGAAGCTTAAAATGGGACTTGATTACAAGTCGACAGCTTTGTTGCAGAGTTGGATGCCCTGAGTAATCTGATAGTTGCAAAGGATCGGCTCTAGGACATACGCAGTTATTGAAGCCATAGCAATCCCAAAAGAGTCTGCAACCGAAGCAGCGCCCATGGCGAATTCTGTCTGATGACGGGGCATTTCGGAATTCAGGCGTCTAAAGGCGTTGGCATAGATGGCTCCTCCAAACAGTCCCTCCCAAAATATAAACAGCAGTGTTACGTAAATATTTGAGTCAAATACAAGCAATGCCTGAAAAAGAAACATACCAAGAGTACCGAACTGTGCTAGGACAAGATACCAGAGCTTATTGATGGGAAACAGTCCACTCGATGAACGAGAGACAAATACTCCCAGTTGATAAAGGAACTGATAATACACGTAGTGATCTCTCAGCGCTTTAAAAGGTGTTCTCTCGAGTGGAAAAAGGAGAACTGGCGCAACCCCTTGGTTGATCGTATATTCAGCCCAAAACACCAATAGAAGAGGAAGCATATATACTGAAACCATACTTCGAACAATCTTAAACCGCTCTACCAGCGGAAGATTTTCGGGGCGCAACTCAGCAACGGGCTCCTCTAGCGACAACGGCACCGCGCTTAGCCTATCAGACTCGATAGCAAGCTGTGGATGACTCATCAGTTTAAAATAGCTTATAAACATAAAAAGGGGCGCAGCCGCACAAAGCAAAAGCGAGCTGGATGGTTTAAGACCAAACCAGGTGGAAAGAGCCAGGTATGCGAGAGAACCCGCCACCCCTGCTGCTCCAGTGCCAGAAGACCATGGTGATATAACATCATGGGGATAAAAGGAGGCTAAAGCAAGAAAAGTAATCTCACCCAGTCCGGAGCCCGCCGAGGCAACCACAATGCCGAGAAGCTGAACAGGCAAGCTATTTCCAAACGCCACAACAAAAAGTGATAGAATGGCTGAGAAAACAATGAGAAAGATTCTGGCCGAATAGGAAAAGTTGTGCATGTAGTAGGGCATCACTAACTTGACGCACACCGATGGGATGATATCAGCTATAAGGACTGTCGCTTTAGGGACAGAATTCCCAACAATGTCTTCAGCAGCCGAGAGAAACACGACGTAAGTAAAGTTGTTGATAAGCCCTATTATAAACTTAGTTATAAAGATGATATTGCAAAAGACCACTCATTCCGACAAATTTATTTTGCTTGCACTAAAAATAATCAGATTCAAATACATTCCTTTATTGAAGTGAACTCTACTTTAATCTTGTGAAGTTCGTCAGAGCCAACCCAGCCGAATGCCTCATAGATTCGCCGTGAAGTTAGCATTTTTATTAAAGTTTACTTTATAAATTTACAGAAGTCATATTTCTTAAGCTAAATATTTTAAACAAAGGTCGGGTTGTAAAGAACTCATATGATGCTTTCATGGCAGCTTTTTTTTAGATTCTTGTGCTCAAATACTATATGGCTACTGTAGCATTGGATCAAAAGGCGAGAAAACTTTGAAAATTGAAGGATTTAGATTATGCTGGGGGCATTCTATTATGAGGTATCAAGTGAATGTTGAAACCAATCAACTAAACAGATTGAAAGTGTACGAAAATGCTACTGTCACATCAATTTTCTTAGGCCTATTAATTTCCGATTGTTAAGGTATAAGTTTCGAAAAGTACATCTATGATTAATGTTGGGATTCTTGACGAATAAACTCTGGGCATTTGAAAATAATAACAGTTATTTCATGTAATTATCAAATATAACAAATAAATTATAAGCCTCAACTAAAATAACCTTAAATATAACTTACCATTGATAAAAAAAGCAAGCTGATCGAGCTTTATCTGTCTTCTAACTTCAGGATGCCTACTCAAGTTAATTTCTTCAGCCTGGAAGAGCTCCTCCGCGACATCCTGTCCTTTGACTGGAATATACTGACGAATGCTTGGGTCTTCATAAACTAAATCCCTATCCATTCAAAAAAGTAATTAACTTATAAAATCCAAAAAGCTACTCAAAAAATTAAGTAGTGCTCTCAAATTGGAGGCATCAAGATATTTAAAACCCCGCTCCCGCCTGATCATAATGGTCACGCTTACACTGGCTGAGCTGGGCTTGTGCATCACAATAATCGTTGACTTGCAGGAGGCTCTCGAATCAACTCACCACCCTCACTTCAACATGGCAGATTTGCTACTTAGGTTTAGTCAAGCAGGCGGCCTGCTTCGGCCAAGCCCCAAGGAGTTGCGCCTAGCTTATGGCTCCTGGCCATACCGTCAAATATTTATTTCAAATTGTTTAAATATTAGTGATTCCGCTTTATCTTTAGCGGCCTGGAGCCGAAAGCTAGCCGGGGCTGAGCCGAAGCATCCCTAAGCAGACCCCACACTAGAGCTCTCCAGCTTTCACATAATAAACTAAAGTAAAGCCCAACCCCATGACAATAAATTTAGGCTTCCATTTTTATCGGGTCGAGCCCCAGATTTAAAATAGGAATATATGGGATATCTAAAACGGCCCTTTTGAGGGGTTTAAACTTCAACTCATGTAGCGATAACCAAATTAAAACCCCCATTTAAAAAATATTTTGATACCACACCAAAAACCAAATAGCAAAATTTAAATTTGATTAGCTTCCAACTGCTTCGTTCAGTCTGACACGACAGTGACAACTTTTAAGCTGTTTTGTACAACTACGGTTTACCAAGATTAGCAAACTACCACCAGTTAGGGGTTTAACTCTGTATATCAATAGTTACAACAGCCAAATCCTCTTTTCTCAAGAGGATAGAAATCCACCCTTCACTTTTTAGTTGGTCACATGCCGTTGAACAAGCTTGTACTTCCATTGCATACCCTTTTTTCCAGACCAAGTGTTGGCCAACTACCATTTACAACCATGAGCTCAGCACGACAATGCGAAAACTCCATGCAAACAAATGTAGCGCTCAGCTTAATATATGCAACCTATTAATGCAATCAAACCAATTTAGTTCAATCATGCCAAGCTTCTGAATATTTAAATGTAGGAGGATTGGGGCGCGATGCAATTTTTGTTGACATATAGGTTTCAGGGATACTTTTACTGGACCCAAGTGCAAACATGCAATGTACTATTCAATAGTTGCATTAGAAGTATTGGCACACATTTTTCCAGGCATTCTGGGTCAATACAGCTTTGCGCACTGGTCAATTTAGATCATTATATAGTGCTTTGCTGTATTAGATAAAGGTTAAGTACTTTTTTATAGAGGTTTTTATCCTTGCTAGCTAAACATTGATATGCATGAGCATAGCCGCTTTCACTAAAAGTACTGCTTTTATTGGTAGAGAATGAGTCTGGCACAAAGTTGTTCCCAGAATATCCCATAAGATTCTCAAATCACATCTTATTGATCCAGAGCCCTAAGAATACAGTATGAGTGATACAGTTCCAGCCTACCGGCTCTGAACTCATGCCGGCAAGAATGTTCTAGCCAAAATGTTCCAGAGATATCAAACCTAATTCCTGCAAACTTGGACTGTACCTAGGGAACATTTCCAGCTCATGAACACAAAACTTGAACAATTAGCTAAAGCCATGGGTGGGAATATGAGGTGGCACCCATGCTCTCAACTATAGCTGTTGTATATCTACCCTGTACCATTGGGAACCTTGTGCATTTTGATTGGTTCTGAAACCATTTTTTTGGAAAAGCCTTGTCTAGGAACCATGTTCCAAAAGCTGGTTCTGGGACAATTTTTTGGTACCCAGCTTGTTCTTGACAACAGTTTTCTGAAGAACTAGAATACAATATTGCAGCATCATTTCTAGTATTTTAGAATATATCTTCCAAAAAATGCTAGTAAAGATACTTTAAATTCAGAACCTAATGACAAAAAATGCTGGATTGTCAAATTCCTGGCCCAAAGTTCAAATCTACAATTGTGGTTTGGCCTTTTTTAACCAGTATGCTTTCTGGCATTTTATTTGGATATTTCAAATTTTGGCATCTCATAGACCCTTTGCAAATTTCAAGTCAGGCTGCATGTTTCAAGTATCAAAATGAATAGACTAAAATCAGAATTGAATTGTTCAGAGCCATACATTGTTTCCACTAAATCTACTATGTTTTCTGAGATTGCATAATTGTTAAACCCAACAAACAGATTTAAAATCACAAATGAATGTTACTCATAAACTCAAATAATAATGACAGGAACTGGAATCCAAATTGAATGTACAGTAAGAAACTAGGTTGAGCAATACAAATCAAGAATCTTCACAATAGCCAAAATCAACAAAAAAATCATCTTTGATAACCATGTTTAGACATGAAAATTAAATAAGATGTAAAATAGCCTAAAGCTGGAAATTGTACAGCATTATGCACTCCAAATCACTAAAATAGTAACCACATTACCATAAAATGTTATAGGATCCACCCTCCTGACAGTGTAGAATTTGTTTAAATTTTTTGGCCCCAGAGTAGCCAGGGGCCAAAAAACTGTTTAAAGAAAGGAAGAAGGAGAGGTGGTAAAAACAACTTCAAATGGAGCTTTCAAAAGAAAGAATCATCAGTTTTCTCCACTTTGATCTTAGCACAGTAGTTTATGTTTTTCAATTAGGGCACTTCAATTTTATGCCCTCAATTCAAACTGTCTTTTCACCATTGTTGAGTTTATACTTCTGGGAAGTATAATAAACAGAAAAAGGGGAAGCTTTAAGAAGAGAATGGTACTTTATTGGATATGAATATGGAATAATATATAGTATCATGACAAGCCACATGCCATCCATGTACGTCATGGGGGTCATGGGGCTTATCTAAGTAATATTCCTCTTGGGTCACAATTCTTACTCAAGTTGTGTTCCATTTAGGATCTGGATTGGGAGATCCCTGTCATATATGGCTTGGCTGATAATGGTGCCACCAGCTTAATGGCTGGCCAGTGAACCATTTGGTGAGCCATTTGGTGATCTGCCCAGGGCGTTAATTCCCCGAGAGAGAGTAATTGAAGATGTTGCAACACCGTTTATTATAACTTAAATCAAGGGCATGCTGTTATAAAAATTTGTATTTATGCATTGCTATTAGTGATGTTAAATTACAGTCAAGTTTAGGAAATGCCTTTAACAATACATAAATACAAATTTTTAGAGCAGCATGCCCTTGATTTAAGTTATAATAAATGGTGAAAAGACAATTGTATGTATAAAATAATTGAAAAAGTCCAATTTTTTAAGAATGCTACCAATAAAATACATTGCTTTTAATAGAAATAAAAATTAATAAGAGGAGTTTATAATTCCAGCCTATTTTATTGTCAAGTATATCTAATTTGGTGAATTATTAATATCTAAACTTTAGTTTCCTAAAATGGGATTGTGTGATTTTTGAGAATGCCTGTGATTTCCAAAAAAATTGACATAAATCCACAATAAATCTTTTGAATTCCTTTTTGATATGAACATCAATTGGATTAATTTCAAATTCACATCAATTATGACTTGGAATTTGGTTCTTGGATTTGACAATCCTGCAATTCTATGGTGTCTACAGTTTGTTAGACTTACAGAAATACCAAATTGTACATTGAAATCCTGCATTTCTGATGCATACATCCTGCATTCTCTTGGTGAGTTTTCCTTGAGTTAGTTTGATTATTTTCAGTAGGGGTTAAAAATTTGCAAACTCAAAAAACCAGAAGGTGTCAAATTAAATAAATGTTCTTATTCAATATTTTAATTTTCACTCAGCTGAGTTGACCGCAAATGCGATATAAAATTTGGTCCCAGGATTTGAAAATTCCACATTTTTGCCATTAGGTTCAGAACTTACAGTATCAGACTGGTGTATTTTAGTTCCTCAGAAAATGTTGCCAGAAATAACCCAGGTAGCTATTTTTCAAACAAGGATGGGTGTTACAGGATATTTCAAGGATATTTGCCACTTTGAGATTAAGAATTTAAGAAGGGAAATCATATTTTTAAAGTAATTGAGCAACCAATATAGTATATTGATAAATTTTGATAAAAAATAATTCAGTGAAAATGATTTAAATGTAAATATAGCTTAACTGTGTTGAAAATATCATGTAAAATATGTTTAATTTACTTTATTATGTCATAGCTGTGCTGCTTTAGCAGAGTTACAAGGGGGAAATATTTGGAAATTAAATAATATTCTTTATTGATAGATAACTATTCTATATTTGTTGTGAATTGTGGATAACAGGAGCATGATTGTGTTGATTGCTTGGTTGGATATCTAGGGGGTGGCTTGATCCTGATAATTAGTCAAGCACTAAATTGAGACACCCACCATATGTGATCATCATTTGTTCATGTTGCTAATTCTGGGAATTTGAATCAACTTCCTTGTTTGGCTGCGGATCACCGGAAAGTCAGATTGCAGGTCTCAAATATGCCCAGTTAGAACCTTGTTGGCAGATTGACCCTGCTGTTTCAACACCCCCAGCTGAGAGTTGTTCTTCTCTGATGGGAGGTCTGCTAGGAGGTTGTCAGGAGCGGGGCACTGTACTGCACTAACTGTTGCTTGGTTGCAGGAAGGACTGTCTTGTGCTGCTTCTGGCGGGCCTTTCAGGGTTGTGGCTGGCATGGTGTAAAAGCTTATCTTTCTTATGATTGCCCAGTCCTTGTACTAGATAAGTGTTATTGTTCACCTTAAACATAATGGCGGGACCATCTTCTCAGGCTACAGCTTACTTTTGTCTGTGTTTACCACCCATACTTTGTTGCCAACTTTGTGCCTTGCTTGTATGGAGACAAACATATATTGCTGGTGTTTCTCTTCCCATACCTTTTGGTCACTGTTGGCACAGATTATTAGGGGATTAGAACAGGGTGATATCTTGTTGGGTATTTCTAACTTGGGCCCAGTCAATGCTTGAACAATGTTTGGTTGTGTTCTAAAGACAAGTTCAAAGGGGCTTTTCCCAGTGGATCTTTTAACCTGCGTGCAACAAACAAGAAGTGCAGTTGCCAAATATTTGTGCCACTCCTCAGGTCTCCTGGCAGTGAGCTTGGCAAGGGCCTGTACAAGGCTCCTTTTCAGCTGTTCTACTCTGATGTGGGCCTGAAAGTGGTTAGGTGTAGCCACCATGTGGTTGACCCCATTTTTGGTGAGGTAAACATTGGTGTTCTATGAGGTCAGCTTCTTGCCTCCATTGGTGGTCAGCAGTTATGTCTTTCCAAAATTACTGATGATTTATCTGCTAATAAATTGGTATATATTGTTGCCAGTGTGTGCCTTAAAAGCTTGGGCCACTGGCCAGAAGGTGTGTAAGGATTGAAAATCCTTCCAACTTAAACAAATTGTTAGAGATTGAGAAAAGGTAACAGAACTGTTGATTATTAGATCATATTTATGAGATCAGGACCATTTCTTTATCCTGGCCTTCTCAAACTTTATATTAGACACTTGGGTGGTCTAAAAATCCTTCTGGTTATAATATTGATTTTAATGATTGTTTGGATACACAGGCTATTAATTTCAACTTGATACCTGTAAAGTTCTGTGGCCCACCATTAGCCCTGTATTAAGATGTCTTTCCCAGACCATCAAAAAAGGCGGCCCACATGCAGGCAAAACCCCTTCAAAACCTGGAGGATCTGGCCCACACAGTGGATGAGTGCTTTGTGTTGGCCTTCACAGCTGAAACCCCAATCCCTTCTCTGGAGTCCCCTCCAACTGTGGAGGATACTTTAATCCAGCTGGATTGTTTGCTTTCCTGGTGCCACCCTGTTTTGAGACAACTAGCAGGTCAAAAAAAAATGTGGGCCACATGGCACCGGGTGTGCCTAACCTGCGGCCTGGAAAAATAGGGTATAATCTCCACAGTCAGCGGAATCCCAGCCAAGTAATTTCTCTGATCCAGAAGTCCCTTGAACCAAAGTAATTGAGTTTGGGAGCCCTCCAGTTGGGGCAGCAGAGGAAAACATTAGGGGCAATGTGCACCCTGAGTCCCCGGAATGCTCCTAGCCAATTGGTTAACTGTACCCTACACCCGGTTCTGCTGCCCCATTTTCTTGGGCCCAGACCATGGGAAGATAGGTAGTGACTTTAAATTGGCCCCCGTTAGATTGCTTTCCAATAACTCCTTTTAAGCCCCCTGGCCTTATCACCTCCTCATTGCATATAATGAAAGCATGTGTTGTCAGGTCTCTTGCTTACCAATTCTGATTATTGAATAAAATTCCTGACTGTGCAATTCTTTTTGTATTTTGAAGTTTTATTTAATAATAAAAATTATTGTCCTGACTCCTGCCACTGTCTTCCCTCCGCTTTCATCTGGTCTGCCTGCCCACCCTACTGCCGCCTGCCCATGGGTTTTTGTTGAGAATTGATCCAAGAAGATCCAAAATTGGCCCAAGCTCTTGTTACCCCCCAGTACTCACGGACCATTTACCCAGAAGTTTTGGTTGAAAACCCCCTCTGGTATCATGTTGTCTCCTTTATATAAGGGAGCCATGATGATATTGGTGCCCATTTTACTATTAATTTGGTCCACCAGCCCTGGTACTTGGAAAAAACTTTCCCTGGTCACACAAAAATCTGATTCTACTCCTTTTCTGCTTTCTAATACCTTCAGTCATTTCACCCAGGTCCCCACCATCATAACTACACTTACTCATTTGCCCTAGTTGGTTCCTTATCCTGAGGTATTTTCATCCCCTCCAGAATCAGGATCAAATGAGTCCCCTTCCTCTGACTTGATCAACTCTCACCCCGCAAAAGTCTCAGGTTCCTCCCTCCCCTCCTTGCCCCAAACCCCCACATTGGATCCAGATATCCCTCCCACCCGGGATTGCTCTCTATGGTTGCTCACTGGGGCTTTGGTAATGGCCCTGGATGCCTATTTCCCTCCCTTTTCTCAGCCAGTCTCCTTTAGGAGACCCTTCAAGTGGCCATCCCAGTCTTGCACTGGATGGTATCTTGATGGTTGGTCCCACCAAGTTGGGAGCCAGACTTTGTTAGTCTAGCCCCCCTCTCTTACAATACCAGTACAAGCATCAGTCAGGGAATCAAACCCTGAAATCTGGAGCCTCAAAAACATCTAAAATCAATGGTGTATTAGTTAAAGTCAAGAGCAAAAGCTTGCTGCCAAGTTCAAATGCAAAAGTGGGCTCTGTAAAGCAGCTTGAGCATATACAGCCACCTGATTCAAAATCTAATCACTTAAGCAACCAACAAACCAATCAGAACCATTTCAAAATTGAAAC
>QTSX02005235.1:0-102368 GCA_014839935.2 Entomophthora muscae | reverse complement strand
CACTCAAGTTGGCAATATCTTCCTCAATAGGAGGGCTAGTAATTTCAGGCAAAGTTGGCTCTTGTATAGGCAAAGGACCTGAAAAAGTGGATGCAAAAGGGATAACCAAGGGGCTTACAGCCCCTGTAGTGAGCACCATTTTTTTGTGTTCTGAGGCGCGGCCTAGACACAAAACTGGAATCCTAACCTTAGGATTGGATTTGTACTTGCGGACCTGAAAGAATAATCTCTAATAGTTGTGGCCAGAGAGAGGCGCAGAAGTATGTGGAGACACAAAGACAAAAATATGAATAGAACTTAATTTTATTGTTGAATTAGGAAAAGGAATATATAGTGGTTATTGATACCACAAAATACCAGGACGGTAAGATTACTTGCCAAAAGCATGAGTGGGGCAAGTCAGATGCACAGAGTCAAGAAACCAAACAATTGTATTTCCTGATTCAGTCATCAACTCATTTTGAGAGACAAAAGCAAAAAAAAGAGATTTTTCTTCAAAATGACCCACCAAAGGCAAAATCAAAACATGGTGAATAGCAGTATTCACAACAGTGATCAGATTGGGAAAGCCCCCATAACCCCAGAAGCCAAAATTGCCAGAATCAATGGCCAGCCAAGCCAAGATGGACCACCAAAAAGCCAAACAACTGTTCCTGAAAACCCCAAAAATGACCATGAAGCAGCCAACCAAACAGCAGAACCTGAGGTGCCAAGCCTTGTCACACAGATAGCACCAGAAAAATGCCCAAAGGCACCTGCATATGTGTAAGTATATAAATCAGAAGCACTTGAAAAAGTTCTATATCATCATCCTTACCAAATAAAGTTGTTATGAACCCTTGGTTCACCAATCTGTTTCCATACCTATTTTTGATACTATTCCATCTTCATACACCCAAGTGTCAGTACCCATCCACTGGGATAGATAGTCAGACTCCAGTTAAAAAAACCAAAGCCTTTGACTACTAACGTCCACCCAACACTCCATTTGGCCCTGTGCATTTCACTGAGTATTCCGCCAATCCTGACCACAAACCCTGGACATTGGAAGACTTGCAGTGGTACACCCTCCTAAACGCTCCCAAGGAACCCTACCAAATTGTCCGTGACAGCAAAGCAATCATCATCTACCCTATGATCTTCAACAGGAAGTACAACAATCCTGCTGCCTACTTGGTCCCTATGGAACCGCCCCCAACACTCAAACCAACCATCTCAACTCCCCACTTCTGATGCCACTGGCCAGAGTAGTTGATTCCTGGGAGTGCTTTACCTGGCACTCACAGGATTGATTGACTCTGCCTTGCCAGCGTCTGGACCTTGGACTGTGTCTGGGAAGGCCCTTTCCTACCTGGTAAAGTTAGGTCCTATCATCTGGTGGGCCATGCCAGTACCTGCTTCAACTCCTCCCTCACCTGCTGGAGCTCCACGGTACTCTTGGTATCCTGACAGTGACCCAGAGTCAGAAACCGGCCAGATCTGCCCAGGGCTTGGCTAAAGCAGCCCTATTTATGCCCAGCTTTTCTCTTTCACATCATTTTGCCTGAGTATGTGGGATATTATTTTAGGGATTAGGCTGTTTTCTAATACACATGCTGCCCAAGTTGCAGCATAACAGTTCAATTTTGAAAAAAATAAAATTACAAATGTTTATATTTAAAACAGTAATAACTCAACAAAAATTTAATATTTTTCCACACTGTAAACTATAAAAATGAAGCTAAGAATATTATATTTATATTGATGTTAAAATAATAATCTGTATACTATATTGAATATTGAAGCAAAAGCAATTTAAAAGAGCATATGCTTTTTTTAATATTATTTTGATAATGAAATAAAATAGATTGCTTTAAGCTATAATAAAAATTTAATTTTTCACTAATTAATATATAACTTTTATTTAACAAAATTAAAGATAAGATCAAGAGCATTATTTTTCATTTTTTTTTAAAAAAACTCAATTATTTAGGATTTTATGGTTGTTTGAAGTTACGAAGTTAATTTATTTGCTATTTAGATGAATTTTGAGGTTCAAGTGAGCTGTGAACCTCAAATTAAGCATCTTTTAAATATAATTCTTTAGTATTTTATCATTTTAAATATATTCAGAAGAGTTATAACTAAGTGAATACATAATTTTAATTGATTTACAGGGATTACAAAGAGGATATGATGTAACAATGATGCTTAGCTGCTCCACATATATCACTTATGCATGAAAACTGGGTATTTAATTTATTTTAGGAATATGAATTTAAGTTGAAATTTTAATAAAATCTACCAGATCATTTCTTTCAGAATGGTGTCACAAAGCTTGGTATATAAGAGATAAAGCACCACCCAAGGTTTACTTCAAACTATCTTTACAAAAAGATATCATTCCTGAAACCAGTACTCTTTTGCAAGGCATCTCTACAAAGCATCTCTTTATCATCAATGATAAATCCAATGTTATGGAATCTTTTAACTTCACCTCTGCCATGCAGCCATTTTCCTCATTGGGAGCATCAACAAAAGAGAAAAAATTGCTATGCTAAAGAAAGCATTCCTCTTTGTTTCTAGAGACAATCTTAATTCCTTCATCAATCTCTTCCTCACTAAAACTGAGTTTGGAAAAACAGAGTTCATTCCTTTGATTCAAAATCAGAAACTAAATGGGATAATTGATGGCTTAAAGGATCTTCTGAAATCTGCTCCCCAAAAGCATCTCCCAGCCTTGAGATCTCTGGTTACTTCCAGTTACTCTTTAAAAAAGCTTACTGATATGGGAATTAATATAACCAAAAGTGCGTTGAATACTCAAGAAAAATAAATAAAAATGCAAGCTTAAATAAAAAAGCCAAAAAATAATAACTATTTATTAAAAAATTGCTGGAAAATTCATTTGAAACCAGCCAGTTTACAAAAAAAGCACCAGAAAAATTTATAAAGACATTGAAAAAGAAATGAATATTCAACTGAAATAAAATACTCTCTATTAAAAACAAAAAAAAGAAATATATGAAAATAAAAAATAGAAATTTCAATATCACTTTCAACTTATTATTAATTAATACCAAAAATATAATAAGGAGTAAAAAACTGACATGTGTAATATTTGTAACTTAAAATCATCCTTAGAAAAAAGAAAAGAAGAATGTGAAAGTAAAAACTTACCATTACCAGAATCTATAGACAATGACTTAAAGACTATTAATCAGCACCAAGACTTTTATGTTCATCAAAATTGTGAATATAAAAAAGATATCAATGAATTAGATAATGAATCATGTATTGTAGTTATAGATTTTAAGGAGAATTTAAAAGTTGGTGGTGGTCCAATTGAAACCAATAACTGTTTTTATTCCAAAAGACCTATTTCTTTATTGGGGTTTGCATTGGTATTTAAAGAAAACAATAAAGTTAAATATGAATACCATGATTTTTATCTCAAATATTGTCTCATGATTCTTTGTTTTCAGATGAATGTCTAATAAGTCTTCTTAAATCAGATAAGTTTTTTAAAAATAATAATATCAAAGTATGGACTGATAATGGAAACCATTTTAGATCCTATGAATTCTTATATTATCTATTTAAAGAGGCATAACAATACATTAAAGGGTCTATTAAATACAATAGATTTGTAGAATGTCATGGAAAAAGCATTGTTGATGGTCACTTTGGTGTAATATCAAAAACATTAAAAGAGAAAGAAAATCAGCTTTATATTAAGAATATAAATGATATTAAAAATATTTTTAAGCAAGAAGAAAAAAGAAAAGAATTATATAAATCAGCGCTATCAGGCTCAAATATTTCTCAAAAGCCATTCTTTTATATTTATGAGAAAAAAAGTTAGGCCTATAAGGAGAGAGCTCAAAGTTAAAAATCTGCGCATTAATCTTTCATATTTGATGAAAGATGGGAAGTTGTATACTTCACCTTTAACATTTGAAAGTTTCTCAGAATATTCTGAGATAACTTATCATTTAAAATCATGTGATTATACCAGAGAAACAAAAATATCAGAAGATGCTAGTGGTGCATTAGGGCAAGTTCATGAAGTAGGGCAGCTTACTAGAGGGTGTATTTTAAATAGAGTTATCAGTCTTTCAAAAAAAACAACCTTTTTTTCTGAAACAAACTAAGAATATTTATGATGAGCCAAAGATATGGTAATAGCATTTATAGCTTTGGGGCTGCTATTAATCTCCCATGCAACTCATCATAAATATTTTTAGCTTGTAGTATGCAGTAGCACTTAAGATATTTCAAGCAATATTATAAGGTGCAATTTTCAATTTTAAAATTGATAAATTATTTTTTAAAAAATATTTAAGCCCAAGATCAATTAAAGATTTGACATTGATTTTATTTTAACCTTTCTGAATAATTTGAATATGAATAATGTAGTTAAGTTATAAAATAATCAGTCCAGCGCTTAGGCATAACAAGAAAAATAATGACCCATATCTTAACATCTCTAGAAATGTCCTTTTCATTTGATCCCTTTAACTGACCAAAGCCACAATTAATTCAATTAAATTTAACTTCTAGCAAGGATCCGTCTTTGATTGTACGAGAAAGTCTAGGGAGTTCACATAAGAGTTTGCATTGAAAGCTACTTTTGCTCCTGGATTTGAGTGTCTGGATCATTTTTGCAAACTAGTTGATTGGATAGCAGTATTAATGGTTGGTTTACATTGAAACAAATGTTAACTCATCTAAAATCATTTCTTATGCCAATTGCCAATTTATTCAGCCAAAATAGAAAAATCAGCACAGGAACGTAAAATTCACGTCCAAGTAGTTGATGTGATCCAATATGCGGAGCAGGGGTATCCTGGAGTTGGAGCAGGTAGCATCTTCTAGATCAAGTCTGGTGCAGGACTTAATGGTCATACCAACCAAGAAGGATTCCTGGTGGTGATGTGCATAGCCCATTGTGTAGGGGGTACATGGGGGCCTTGTTGCGGTTGTTGACAACGCAAAGATGAGTAGAGGCTTGGCTATTCATCCAATTTGCAAAGGCTTTGTTACCGACCTGAGGCTGACCAAAGGTAACCAACTTAATGCCGGACCAGGGAATTTTCAGTTGTTGCTTCAGCATGAGGTTGCTCAGGCTGGTAATGCTCCACCCAAGGAGTGACCAGTATTGGTGATTGTAAAGTTCTTATGCTTGGATACAAGTGTGTAAATGGTGGGGATGATCTTGGCTCCAATGACATTTGAATACTGCAAGAAGCCTTGGTGCACTTGGATGCCTTTGGTGCCATTGCTGACATTGAGATCTACCATGCCAATGTTGAAGTCCATCACTCAGTTTTGGATGTTAGAAAAGCCATGGAACACATCCACTTTTGTCTTCAAGGTATGATCCACGGCAATGTTGAGTTTATACTTCTGGGAAGTATAATAAACAAAATAAAGGGGAAGATTAAGAAGAGAATGATACTTCATTGGATATGAATATAGAATAATATATAGTATCATGACAAGCCACATGCTGTCCATGTGCATCATGGAGGTCATGGGGCTTATCTGAGTAATGTTCCTCTTGAGTCACAAGGCTTAATCAAGTTGTGTTCCATTTAAGACCTGGATTGAGTGATCCCTGTCATAGATGGTTAACTGATAATGGTGCCACCAGTTTATTGACTGGGCAGTGAAACACTCAGTGAGCCGCTTGGTGATTTACTTAGGGCGTTAATTACCCAAGAGGGAGTAATTGAAGATGTTGTGACATCTCCCCCTGGGGTGCTAAAGGCGGAGCCTTGGGAATCTTCTTGAGAGTGTCTGGTATACAGGCTTGATATTGGTCCAGTTTGGCGTTGGGTACAGGAAGACTTGAATTTTGTTGGGCTGCTCTTTCCTTACACAAACAGAGTCAGTCATGGTGCATACGCTTCAGTTCAGTTTGAGCTCCAATCCCTTTGATGAGGTAGGTGTTATTGGGCTTCACTTTCATGACAATGCCTGGTCTGCGTAACCCTGGGCTTAATTTGTGTTGGTTGTGATTGACAACCCAGATCTTGTCTCCAACTTGGAATCTTTCTTGTTGCAATGGGATTGCTTCCTGCTGAACCCTTTGTTGTTCCATTGCCTCTTGGTCCTTTCTGGCTTGTAGTACTTTTGGGTCATTGCTGCCTGGTATCTTCTTTGGAAGCAGCAGTTGTGGTCCTGTGGTTGTACTGACAAGTGCAGGTTTCTGACCATAGACAATTTCATAAGGGCTTTTGCCTGTATTGCAGTTGACTTGTGTTCTGCAGACCATAAGGGCGGTTGGTAGCATGTCAATCCAGGAGTTTGACTTGTTGGCAGATAACTTACTGAGGGCTTCCACTAGAGAGCCGTTTAGTTGTTCTACTTGTCCATTTGCCTGGGGGTGATATGGGCTGGCTGTGACATGCTTTATTCCATTTTTGGCAAGATAGATGTTGGTATCAATAGCTTTGAGTTCAGTGCCTCCATCTGTGATTAAGAGGTTGGGCTTTCTAAACTTGGCTATGATCTTCTTGCCAATAAATTGTCTCATGTCATTGCCTTTGTGCTCTTTTGCGGCTTGTGCTACAGGCCATCTGGTTGCGTAGTCAATGGTTGTGATGATGTACTTCTTGCCTTTGCTTTCACCAGGCATAGGTCCCACAATATCCAACAACCATACCTTAAAGGGTTGTGTGATGGATACAGGTACTACTGACTTGGGTGGAGCTTTGGTTTGGGTGTACTTTTCACAGACCTTGCATTGTTCCAGTACCTCTCTGATATCATCTAGCATGTTGGGCCACCAGTAGCGTGTCTTGAGGTATTTATGTAAGTTCCTGCTACAGGTGTGTCCCAAGTCTCTGTGATAGCAGAGGATTGTGTCAATCTTTTGTGTTGACAGAACGTAGGGTATAGTGTCACCATTTGGAAGGATTTAGTGGAGGGTACTGTATAAGTTTTTGAACAGATGTTTGTTCTTGAGGACTTTCTCTTGGATTTCTATTGGTGTGCCAGGTGGGAATCCTTCCTGGAGATTCCCCATGATTAACATGGGCCAGTCAGGGTTGCCATCAGTGCAGAGGATGTGTTTATTGTATAGCCTTGATAGGGCATTAGCAGTAAGCATCTCTCTGCCTGGCTTGTATTCAATTTGCATGGGGTATCTCTGTTTGAGACTCATCCTTTTGGCTTGTCTTCTTGACAGGTGTTGTTGTGTTTTGAAGAATATCAACAACTTGTGGTTGGTGAGTAATTTGAACATCTGGGCTCCTTCTAGATAACATTGCCATTTCATGAGGCAATGTATGATGGCAACTAACTCCTTATTGTGTATAGGGTATCTTTGTTTGCTGTCTGATAGCTTCCTGGATTAATATGGCACAGGGAGAAAGTCTTTCTGGGCCGTTTGGATATGGAGGACTCCTCTTATGGCATAATCAAAGGCGTTGGTTTCTAGCTCATAGATACCCTTGCAGTTTAAGTATTGCAAGATGGGGGCAGTAACCATGCACTCCTTCAGCTGGAGGAAATGTTGATCTTGTAAAGGTGTCCAGACAAACTTGGTTGTTTTCCCAGTGATGGCTGATAGGAGAGCTGTTAGGGCGCCCCAGTCAGGGATGAACCTGCGTACATAGGATACCATTCCAAGGAAAGTGCAGAGCTTGCTCTTGTTTCTTGGGGATGGCATCTCTGTTATAGCGCATATTTTGTCAGGATTGGGTTTGATACTGTCCTTGCTAATGATATGGCCAAGAAAGGGGAGTTCATTCAAGAAGAACTCACATTTGGACGGTTTGGCAATTAGTTGGTTTTCTTGCAGGGTACGAAGGACTGCACAGACGTCTTCCCAGTGTTGTTGCAGGTTGAGACTGTAAATGATGATGTCGTCCAGGTAGATGATTGCTCTTTTCCCAATGTGGTTCTTGAATACTTCATTCATGAAAGTTACAAAGGTGCTGGGAGTGTTTGTAATGCTGAAATTGAGGACAACACATTCAAAGGATCCATACTTAGTTTGGAATGCGGGCTTTGGGATGTCTTCAGGTTTCACACCAATTTGGTGATATCCTGCTGTAAAATCAATTTTTTTGAAGATTTGGGACCCCCAAGGGCATCAAAAAGGTCATCAATTAGGGGCAGGGGATACCTGTTCTTTATTGTAACCTTGTTGAGGGCCCTGTAGTCTGTGACTTGGCGGAGGCCTCTATCTTTCTTTGCCACAAAGAAGACAGCGGCACCAAAGGGTGACTTTGAAGGTCTGATGAGGCCTTTCTAAAGTGCTTCATCAAGGTAAGCTTTCAGAGAGTTGTCTTCTTGTGATGTGAGGCAGTAGATGGATTGCACCTTAGGCACGCTACCTTTCAGGTCAATCTCATGTTGTATACCCCAATCAAGGGGCAGCCCAGGTAGTGATTCTTGGAATACAGAGGGAAATTTATTGACTAGCTGGTCTCTGCTTGGGTTCTGTTTGTGTTGAATTTCTGTGTTTTTGAAGTGGATGACTTCATATGTACATGTGCTCCAATTGATTTTGCTGATGTCAGTTTCTTTCTCTGTTTCCATGATCTTTACAAATATGTGGTCTCTCATGAGGGTGTCAAGGTGTGTTGGGTAAACATGATGATGGACTTCTCCTTGCTGGATAGTGAGGGTGACACTGTCCCAGTCTATGTGAGGCTTTGTCTTTTGCATTCAATCTAATCCAAGTATGATATTGTATTTGGGGATTGGAATGATGGGGCCACTAATTGTTGTTTGGACGTCTCCAATTTGGTCCCAGAAAGGTCTGGTCTTGTGGGTAACTGGTGTGCTGCAGTTGTCTGCCATGATGACTCTCTTGATGTTACTTCAAATGGTAGGTAACTTCGTGAGGTCTGCAAAACTCTTATTAATAAGCAATTAGTTGGCTCCAGTGTTAAATAGTGCTGTGCCCTGGTATCTGCAAAAACAGAAAGGATAGGTAAAGAGTTTATTTCCAGATTAGACAGCAAACAGTAGAGGATTGCTGGAGGGAATCTGGATGATGGTGATTGAGTCCACATCCTTTTCTCTGTATGAGTCTTGTGAAGAGGGGGAGGGCGGCTTGCCTAAGCACTCCCCTGAGCTTTTACCTCCTTGTTGGTATCTTCAGTGCTAGCCTGGTTGGCTTGTGCAGTACAATTCCCGTTTCAAGGCTGGGTACTGTTGGCTTGGTGGTTTTGCTTGTTGGGGCGAGGCTCTCTCTTAACTGCAGGGTTTTCCTTGCGTTTGTTGGAGGTGTGTAGATTGTCATACTTCTGAGCTGCGCAATTTCCTTCTAGGAATACATCCTTGAGGTTCTTGCAGCAGGTCATGTCAAACTGACGTCTGATATATGTAGAAAGGCCATTGTAGAAGTCCAAGCGTGGTCCAGGTTTATCAAAATTGATGATGTTGGGCGCACAGTCACGTAGTCCTTTGTATGCGGCAATGTATTCCTCAATGGTTCCTGTCATTTTGAAGGTTCGGAGTTTAGTCATAATCACCACGTCTGAATCCTTCATGGAGAAATTTTTGAGGAATGCAGCTTTGAATATTTCCCAGTTTTTCTTCTGGTCAGGATGTTGAGCTAGCCATTTAGTAACAAAACATGAAGCAGTCCCTGTGACGCAGAGGGCAATTTTGCTAACCCAGAGACTTTGGGGGTGCTCTAATTGTTCAAATTTGCTCTTGGTACTGTTTATCCAAAGAGATGCGTTCTCACGGTGTAGTCCTGCAAAGGCGCCAATCTCAGCGGTACATAAGCATTGAAACACAATATTGAATATCTCAGGTTGCGTAGACGCTGTTGTAGCTGGTGTGGTAGGGAACAGTCTGTGGGTTTTGAGAGCATTGTACTGGTCAATGGGTACAAGGAGATTATTGTAGATGACAAGTCCAGGGGGGAAGTCTTGTCCTACTTTGTAATCTCTCCAACTGTTAGGGAGTGACATTGCTTGGGTTCTTTTCTTGGGAGGAATTTTTCCTTTGAGTTGAGTAGGTATGGATGACCTACCTGTTCTACCACTGTCAAGTTTATACTTCTGGGAAGTAATATAAACAAAATAAAGGGGAAGATTAAGAAGAGAATGATGCTTTATTGAATATGAATATAGGTTAATATATAGTATCATGACAAGCCACATGTTGTCTATGTACATCATGGAGGTAATGGGGCTTATCTGAGTAATGTTCCTCTTGAGTCACAAGGCTTAATCAAGTTGTGTTCCATTTAGGACCTGGATTGAGTGATCCCTGTCATAGATGTTAATTGATAATGGTGCCACCAGTTTATTGGCTGGGCAGTGAAACACTCAGTGAGTTGTTTGGTGATTTGCTTGGGGCGTTAATTCCCTGAGAGGGAGTAATTGAAGATGTTGCAACAGCAAAATAAGCCTTTACTCCAGTAAGCAAGTCATCTGCAACTGCAACTAACTCCACTCTCTTCAGCGCGCAACAGTGCTTGCATGTCCATAGACAAAGAGCTCCATCAAAGAAGTAGGTAGCATCCAAATGTTTGATCATGCAACACATCAAACTATCTTTCTCAGGTGTTACTTTAGCCCCAACATCTGTAACTTGGACAGGCTTTGAAGTAAAGTTATCTGCTGGAAGAGTGTCAATTTCTTTCATCATGTTGTAAAGGAAGGATTGTTTTAACTGGCTTGGAAACTCCTCACCATAAGCACCAAAAAAAGGGAAGAAGCAGCATACAAAAGCACTTGGAAGGTTTGCATAATCAACATTGCCAGATCATTTGGTTTATATACCCTGAAACTTGTTTAAAGCTTAGCTAAAGCTTTTAACAGAAATTTATTAAAAAATAAGAGATTATATTCTCTTGGCACTTGACAATCTTTCCAATAAATGCAAGGCTAAAGTTATCCACTAAACAATAAATCAACTTAATATATATTCAACCAATTATATGGTGGGCAATAAACTCAAGTGAGGCCTAATTTAGGATTTTTTTTAATTAGATTTAAAGTCAAACCAATTGCCAAAATATTTAGTGAAGAAAAAATTATCACAGACTTACATGTATAGCTAAGGATATACTTAATGAAGCCTGGTCCTGGTTAAGTCAATTTTATGATGTCAAAAAAACTTTTTTAAATATACTTTAGTTTCTTTTCCAATTCAGAACACAGAACTCTGTGGATGTCTGCAGCAAACTAAAATTGAAAATAATTTTCACTTTTGGTTGGCATGCATGAAAAAGACTGGTCATTAAAATCTAAGCTCCAGATTTGATAAGGAAGACCTCTATTGCTAAAGAAACTTCATCTCAAAAGGCTTTAAATTTTAAATAGGAATATAACACCATTGAAATCAATTTTCTCCTGTTTTCCTCCAAATTTATACCTTTTAACTTTATAGTTATAAAAATTGTTGAGCAACTTGTGATATTGCTGGTATATTCAAAGCTACAGATAGATGTTAGCCTTGCCAATGTACTCTACCCAATCCTATGCAAGAGCACTACAGACTACAGTAGAATAGAACTGTGAATATAATTACGTTTATTGATACTGGAGTACAATCTAGCCAGCAGCTGCAATCTATCCAGGTGTAACTATGAACTTGTCTTCATCCTTTCAGGTGTCTATGTCAATATATACTGCAACAACCCTTGTTCTTGTCCTTTCAGAAAGTTCTTGGTGGCTACTTTTGCAATAGGTCCATCTTTGCTAGCTACGCCTATCCTGATTGGCTGTCCTTGACACGTGATATGCTACTGGCCTTAGCAGGCGTCCATGGCACTTCAGCTACAGCCTACGCTCTTCTTGAGCTAGCCTAATGTCATTTATTGATTGGCTGTATCTTACACGCCTATTATTGCGCTGGGAAGCTACACCGTATTTAGTTGATGCTTAGAAATTGTCCCTGTTCAGCCCTCCTACATCAGAAGGTAGAATTCTGGTATTCCATTTGCAGGGTTTAATCAGTGATCCTTTTCTGGTTGGCAAACCTTCTGCTTATTAATGCAACAAGTTGAATTAGGGATTATACGCCGTATAATAGCAGACTTGATCCATTAGTGACTCAAAGGATTATCTGCTGTGTAATACTGACCCAAACCAATAAGGAACCCAATTATACGCCATGTAATACTGATCCAAACTTGGTATTTCTTAGCCATTTGTATATCACTTGTTTGATATGAACATATAAGTCCATCAGGCTGTGTGGGGCTGAGTTGATACAACATCCAGTAGGGTAGAATAGGTGATATACAATTGATGATTTAGTGATTACACGCTGTGTAATCAGTGATATTCATTATATTAGCTAACATTTATATGGCGTATAATAGTTACATCAATTATAATAAAGCAAGCAATATACGGTGTATAATCACATCACATTGGGACAATCAGTGATAATACGGCGTATAATTGTTACATCTATCATAATAAACTAACAATTACACAGCGTATAATACCTACACTTGATTAAGTAATAAAAAAATGATAATAAAGCGTATAATTGTTACATCTATTATAATAAACTAGCAATTACAAGGCGTATAACTGCCATATTCATTAATATAATGATGACCAGTGATAATATGGCGTGTAACTGATTAAGATCTGCGTGCAATGATTAACCTGATCATTTGTGGTCAATCAGCCTAATATCACATTTCCCCCCTCTTGACCATAAATAGAGAGGGTAAGATGAGAATCAGGCATATGGCTTTCTCAACAGCATCTTCTTGTCTTAGCACCAAGGAGGAGTACCAGGAGTTTCTGGCGACCATGTCTGCAAAGCGTTGCCAGGAGTTCAATTGCCAGAGTAAGGAGGCACACCGTCTCCAATTCTACAGTTGGCGTTTGTTACGGGCTCACAATAATGACACTTGCTTGGAGTTGTCCTTGGCCAACACTGTGGTGACCAATACTTTCCAGCGTCCAGTTAGCCCAATCCTGAATCAAGAAGCCAAGCAGGGGGATTGTCCTCCTTTGGTGGTTGGAGGAGCCAATTGGGCTACCTCTGTGGATCCGGAGGTCTGGCGGGTCAGGGCTGTTGTTCCTTGCACACCTGCTGTGCCTTATACTCCTGATCTGGCTTTGTTGGGGTCTGTGGTCCTCACATACAACCTGGACCATGCAGACTTTGAGGTTAATAGCCTTTTCCAGGGCTATGAACTTCTGAGTGAGTTCCTTTTTGTTCTTCTGTCTTGTGGCCAGGGGGTAGACATCCACTCCCGTCTTTGCCACTCTGAGCAATACCACCCTCCTGCTGTTTATTCTGTAGCCCTTTGTGAGCTGGCCTGGCCTCTTGAGGGGGTCTTAGTAGAGCCGCTTTGCTCCAATGTGGCTTTGTATGCCAAGTACGCGCGGGTGATTGACTTCAACCATGCGGTAGTGCGGGTCTGGTCCTGTGCTTGGGGGCCCAGTCCCAACTCTACCTGTCAGTGGGGTCTTTGACGTACTGATAATCAACACAATTGACTGGCGGCAGCCATCAACCTAACCTTGGAGAAGCTGGAGACTGGGGATCCCACCCAGTATCTCCCTCATATGACTTTGGTGGGGAATCTTTTCTTAGTGCCAAAGCCTTTGCTTCCTTGAGGTTCTTTGGCCCAGATGCAGGCCATCTTGCAGTTCTACAAATGTGAAGTGCTGCGTCGCCAACAGGGTCTTCTGGCTGATTACCCCTCCAAAGGGTTTATAGTGGAGTGCCTGGTGTTGGGAGTGTGCTTCCACATTGAGTGTGGGCTGGGTTGCCTTGCAGAGGGGGAGCTGGCCTTGAGTGCACCCATTATGCACTGGGAACAGCTGTCTCTTGAAGTGCAACATATGCGGTTACAAAACGTTATTGTTCTCTACCAGGTGGTGGCCACCCACGCTTTTGGTGACTATGTAGAGGCCACCACCCACAATGTCCCTGAGGAGCCTGAGGAAGATTGTGACAGATCCAGGCCTAACCAGTCCATCCTGCCATTATCCTGCCCTTGACTCTTATTGCTGTTACCTTCCTGGGACAAAGCTTTGAGGAGCTTTGCCTCCAGGGAGGCAATTTTCTTGGATAACACTTTATTGTCATCCCGCCAATGAGCCATGATTTCAACGCTTTTTTCCTCTCGTGCTCTCAACGCCTCAATTTCACAATTTGCCATCTCTTTTACTTGTTGCAAGATTTCATCCCATCCTACCAACAAGTTCCAAGCATTCCAAGCATAAATTCATTTCCCTTGGACGGGAGTCCCTTCCTTTGCAAAGTAATTGGAATACAGCTCTTCAAACACAGCCTTTACTTCTACTAAAGATTCAGCAGGAACAGTCTTAAAGACCTCCAGGATGGTCCAGGCTTCTTCCAATGTACTTGTAGGAACCTCCTTTCTTGCTGCAGCAGTTTCCACACAAAGGACACCAAACTTGGCTCTCTCAAATTTTAACAAAGAAGGCATGACAATTGAAAAATAGGTGAGGGGAAAGCGTCAAAACCGACAATGAATATATTTTATTAATGTTTAACTGTTTTTGCTTATATACCATTTGGGGCATACACAGCTGAAAACCCCTCCAGTTCTTGAATCAACCAATGATTTGCGTCACGTAGCCTATGACATTCAAGTCATTCAACATAGATCTTTACCTGAAAGATCACCAACAATTCTCAACCTATGAGAATTGACCTACAATGGGCAGAAGTCACCTGACTCCATTCAACCCAATGTACCAATTCGGCATGGAGCTTCCCTAGCTCCCAGCGCCAAAACCCTGTGGGTTGCACATCCTAAACTAAGCTATCAGTGTTCCAACTGAGAGCCAGCTGAGCAAACCTGAATTCCTAGGCATCCTTGCCTTTATTTAGTTATTTTTGCATTTAATGGTTTTTCGCCTTTAAAACCCATTAAACTGCTTTGAAACTCAAACCAGGCGCCACTGCGGTGCCCAGCAATTTTCCCAGGCGGCGCCGCAGCGCCCCAGCGCCTGAGAAAATTTGATAGCGGCGCCTTGGCGCATCTCAAATTCATTAGGCGGCGCCTCTAACCCAATAAATTTGCCGATGCGGCGCTTTCAACCCAAATCCCGGGGGGTTCCCATGGTTAACCTTAACCAAACTTCTTGAAAAAGTCAAGACCATTTTAATATAATTAAATCCTCATTAATTATATCCTGTATTTATTAATTAATCTTCCTGATTAACTAACCCATTTTGAGATGCCTAGTCTCCAAGATTGATTTTGCCAATCTTGCCTCAATTCTTTTAGTTAGCCTAACCTAACTAAACATCCATATTCTGTTCTTTTATTAAACATAGATATCCATTTTCTAGGAACCTTTTCCTCAAGAATTCCAAACAAACCTATCTATATGTAATAAACAGCAAAAACAGAACATCTTTATATTTTGGAGCATTTATTTGGCTAAACACTCAGCAGTGACTGTATTACGGTCACAAAGATGCTCACCAATAAACATTCATAGGACTAAGTTCTCTTTCTATATAGTGCACTTTTTATATTTTATTTTTATATTTTATATCTTTTTTTATATTTTTATATCTTTTTATATTTCTATATCTCTTTGTATATTCCCTATCATGAATCATATGATGTGCCTATATTACTTATGTTATTTTTTATGGCAAGTTCAGATAGTGTTTAATTAGGCCCTTCCTTTGGGGTGCGGAATGGGCAAAGGAACTTTGCATGTACGCAGTTGAATATGCGTCCACTATCCTTATCCTTGATGGTGTAAGCGTCAGGTGAGGTCTTCTCTATGATCTCAAAAGGACCTACCCATAGTTTGTCTAGTTTGTGGGATCTGCCTGCTCCTCTGGTATTGCAGTATGCAACCCCCTCCCCTACCTCAAAAGAGGGCAATGGGGCCCTACTAGCGGAGTCTCTTTCAAATCTGGCTTGGTTCTTGATAGCTGTGTTGCTAAAAGCAGATGCCTGCAATTTGATGAGGGTGTTGGCCAGTTTTCCTAGGTACTGATCATAGGAAAGCTGCCCAGGATTGCCTGTGGCCAAGTATAGGACAGGCGGAATGGCAGGATGTTGACCATAAATCAGCTGAAAAGAGGACACACCTGTGATGGAATGCAATACAAATGTGTACGCAAACACTGCTGCTCCTAAGTATGTTTCCCAATAGGATGTACATGATGAAGCCAATTTATGGAGGATCTGGGTTAGGATACCATTGACACATTCCAACATCCCATTGGTTTCAGGGTGGTAGGGAGTGGAGAGTACTACGCGGACTCCCATGGGATTGTTCACTCTCAATATTAAAGAGGCCATTAAATTGGTCCCGTTATCTGAGAGTAGGAACTGGGGCAGCCATGGCAAAGTATAATGGCATCCAAGACAAATTTTGCAGTGGAAGGGGCGTCTACTTTCCTGGGGCATTGGCAGAGGCTCAATTTTGAGTGAGCACCAATGTTGAGCAACTTGTGATATTGCTGGTATGTTCAAAGCTACAGATAGATGTTAGCCTTGCCAATGTACTCTACCTAATCCTATGCAAGAGCAATACAGACTACAGTAGAATAGAACTGTGAATATAATTACGTTTATTGATACTGGAGTACAATCTAGCCAGCAGCTGCAATCTATCCAGGTGTAACTATGAACTTGTCTTCATCCTTTCAGGTGTCTATGTCAATATATACTGCAACAACCCTTGTTCTTGTCCTTTCAGACAGTTCTTGGTGGCTACTTTTGCAATAGGTCCATCTTTGCTAGCTACGCCTATCCTGATTGGCTGTCCTTGACATGTGTGTTGCTACTGGCCTTAGCAGGCGTCCATGGCACTTCAGCTACAGCCTACGCTCTTCTTGAGCTAGCCTACTGTCATTTATTGATTGGCTGTATCTTAAACACCTATTATTGCGCTGGGAAGCTATGCCGTATTTAGTTGATGCTTAGAAATTGTCCCTGTTCAGCCCTCCTACATCAGAAGGTAGAATTCTGGTACTCCATTTGCAGGGTTTAATCAGTGATCCTTTTCTGGTTGGCAAACCTTCTGCTTATTAATGCAACAAGTTGAATTAGGGATTATACGCCATATAATAGCAGACTTGATCCATTAGTGACTCAAAGGATTATCTGCCGTGTAATACTGACCCAAACCAATAAGGAACCTGATTATACGCCATGTAATACTGATCCAAACTTGGTATTTCTTAGCCATTTGTATATCACTTGTTTGATATGAACATATAAGTCCATCAGGCTGTGTGGGGCTGAGTTGATACAACATCCAGTAGGGTAGAATAGGTGATATACAATTGATGATTTAGTGATTACACGCCGTGTAATCAGTGATATTCACTATATTAGCTAATGTTTATACGGCGTATAATAGTTACATCAATTATAATAAAGCAAGCAATATACAGCGTATAATCACATCACATTGGGACAATCAGTGATAATACAGCATATAATTGTTACATCTATCATAATAAACTAACAAATACACGGTGTGTAATACCTACACCTGATTAAGTGATAACCAAATAATAATTAAGCGTATAATTGTTACATCTATTATAATAAACTAGCAATTACACGGCGTATAACTGCCATATCTATTAATATAATGATGACCAGTGATAATACGGCATGTAAATGATTAAGATCTGCGTGCAATGATTAACCTGATCATTTGTGGTCAATCAGCCTAATCTCACAAAAATGATATTAAAATATACAATACTTTAATAGGAATAAAAGTTCAAAGTTTTAATGAGAGATGCATAATTCAAAAACCCTTTCACTCCAAGGATTGTCACTATAAATAATAACTAGGCTTATACTGTAAATTCAGAACCTAAACATAAAAGTGTGGGATTATTGAATCCTTGGTACAAATTTTGAATCACATTTGCAGGCAACTCAGCTGAGTGAAAATTAAAATATTTATTAAAATCAACAATTAAATCTGACTTTTTTTGGTTTATTTAAATTGGCAAATTTTGAATCCCTTGAGCAGATAACTCAACTAACAAAAGAAAAAACACAGCAAACAAATGTGAGATACATGAATCAGAAATGTGGGATTCTAATGAGCAATTTGAGATTTCCTGTATGTCAAAAAAATCATAGACATCATGTAAAAATTAACAAATCTGAAATGGCAGGATTGTGAAATCCAAGAACCAAATTTAAAAAAATGAGGTGAATTTGAAATAAAAATAATTTATGGGTATCTCAAAAAGGATGCTAAAGGATCTAGAGTGGATTTGTGCTGATTCTTTTAGGAATCACAAGCTTTCCCAAAAATCATCCTATTTCATTTTAGGACAGCAAAAATTTAGATGCTTGATTACAGT
Source organism: Entomophthora muscae (assembly GCA_014839935.2). Lineage (NCBI taxonomy): Eukaryota > Fungi > Entomophthoromycota > Entomophthoromycetes > Entomophthorales > Entomophthoraceae > Entomophthora > Entomophthora muscae. The sequence continues at coordinate 84,104 of QTSX02005235.1, read as the reverse complement.
AGATTTTAAAAAAAACGCTAATGAGAAAATAAAATTATATATTAAAATCAATTTTATCATGTTGCCTTTTCCTTGGTGTGTTGATAGTTCATTTGCTGTTGATATTGTAAATTCAGAACCTGAACGTAAAAATGCAGGAATGTCAAATACTTGGTCCAAATTTTGAATTACTTTTGCATGATGGCCTTTTTTTAATTAAATTGATTTTTTTGTATTTTTATTTGAATTTTTAAAAATGCAGGAACTCACAGACACTTTTCAAAGTTAAGTTGAACTGCATATTCCCAATGGACAAAATGAATTAACTGGAATCAGATTTGAAGCGTTCAAATCCATCAACCATTTTCATTAAGTTTACTATGTTTTTTGAAATTGCGGGATTGTCAAATCCTTGGTCCAAATTTCAAATCACTTTTGAATGCCACTAGTAAACTAAGATATTAATTGCAGGAACTGGAACCCAAATTTAATGTACAGTAAGCACACTAGGAAACACCAACCCAAATCAAGAAGCTCCACCACAACTAAAATCAAATGAAATCTCAATCTCTTTAACCATGTATAGACATAAAAAGTGATTAAACTTTAAAATCATCCAAACCCAGAAAGTATAAAATATTATACACTTCAAATCACAGATATAGAAATTATGTTACTATTCAAGGCTAAATCAAGAGAAAATAACTACCTACAACTAAATCAATGAATCCAAATAAAGACATCTTTAATCTAATATATGTTTTTTATTTTATTTTTATGGACCATCAATCATATTATCAACCAGCTCCTGCACCAGCCTGCAGGGCAGCCTGTCCACAAGGGCGTCCCAGAGGGTCCAAGAACAGACCCAGAACCCAACTTGAAGGGAGTCATGCTGACACATAGGCCTCACAAGGCGTCATTGCCAGTCAACCACCTCCCGCATCCCAAGACCAATCAACCAGCCTGAATCCAAGACAGAAGCCGCTCTTAAGGCCTGATACCAAAGTCTCCTACACCAGGGTCACCAGGAACACTGAGGTTACTTACACCTCCACTGTTTACCCAGTTGTCACCCGGCCCCACACTCTTGACCCAAGAGTTGCCACTTCCTGCCCCTGCGTCTTTGACACCACCTATGAGCCATTGGCCACAACTGATGAGCCACCTGTGCTTGTGTCATATTCCACCATTGACGGCGCCACTGCAAGCAAGTGTGATCCCACCTTCTACACAAAGGTCTTCATCCCCTGTGTTGAGCCTGGTAGCCAGGATGCCGTGGTACCTGCCAAGGGCCAGAGTTGGTTGACAGATAATGAATGTGAAGCTCTCCTCAACTGCTTGAACAGGGAATTTCAGTTTGGGATATTGTGTCCCAATTTGGTGTCACAGCCAGATATATTGGCAATATCAACAAATTAGTATGGCAACACCAGGAAAATTTACAAATCTGTCAAGGCTGAGCAGTAGCCAAAACTACTTCAACCCGTACACATCAATGCAATCAAGCAGTGGGTAGCCAAGCATTGCCACCTGGATACACTTGCTGTCTAATCAATGCTGGCCACAGAGTTTGGGCCTTTTGTTTCTAAAACACTTGTTTATAAAACCATGGTCACTCTTGGCTTCTCATGGAAAGTACTGGGGTTTCTCTGTACAATAAAAATGGTGAAAAAACCATTGAAGATTGACACATTTATACTGAGACTTATCTGGCCCTTAAGGAGACTGGGAATGTCTATTTCTTCTACATTGATGAATTGTTGTTTTCCTATTCACTCAGGTCTAGGCATGGGTGGGTTGAGAAGGGGTCCAAGGACAGTGTAGCACATTGTGCAGCTGTCTGTTCCCAGACCTATTCCATGATAGCGCTTCTTGGTCCTTGCAGGTTGGACCAGTATCAGATGATAAGGGTTCCCATAGTAACAGGACATTCCTTAAATTTTCTCTGAGCCATGAAGGAATACCTCTGGATCAATTACAGAGGCACAACCAACATTGCTGTGTTGGATAATGTTGGGCTCCACAAAGTGGATCTGGTTGTGTCCAAGTTCCCCTATCAACAAAAACAGCCACACCTCCAGCCACCAGCTTACCAATTGTCCAATGAGACTTCTCTTCCTCCCACCATATCCCCCATTCCTGAATCCAATATAGGGGATCTTAGGTGGATCAAAAATAAGGCAAAGAAAGGTCTCCCTCAGGACACCAAGTATCTATTCAATATTCTCAAGATCAGCCAATTTGCAATGCCACCCAATGTGGTGATGGCTTTTTACAAGCACTTGGAATCCTTCCTCCCTAAAGCCCTCAACTCCTATCCAATCAGATAAATGGGCACTCTGGATTTTATTTGTTTTTATTTTTATTTATTTTGTTTTTATTAGTACTCAAAATTATTATTTATATATAATGATGTGACATTGAATTGTATTATAGACATATAAGAATACATACAATAGTTAAGTAAAATTAATTATACTAGATATGAGGACACATATTTTATCATAATTCACTGAATATTGTATTGACTGCTGAGCTAGCAAATAAATAGATTTAAAAAGATAGAAATAGAATAACTTTATTTAAATAATTATGAACCCTTTTTGGAACTTTGGCTTTTTTAAGCCACAAAGCAGACCTTGCAAGTCATCATCTGATCCTTATTATTTCAGTGCCACTATAGCCACACAACACAAAAACCAATGAGGTTCATGTATCTCTTACTAATTAGTACTTATGACACAGGTCAAGCATATCAAATATATTTATCAAGTCATATTACAAGGGAAAGGTAATTTGAGTTCTAAACAATCACTTGTTTAGAAAATAAGTGGAGCGGGCCACTTGATGCAGATAAATTCAGTTCTTGTTGTTTAAATATGTAGTAAATGAACCTGTACTTGACAAGCTAGTAAATAAAACCCTTTTATTTTTTTTTATTTTTTTGATGTGTTTGCAACTATAACTAATGTCTTATAATATATTTAGATATATTACTACTATAATTTAAATATTATTTTTTAATATTATAATTTAAATATTATTTTTTAATATTATAATTTAAATATTATTTTTTAATATTATAATTTAAATATTATTTTTTAATATTATAATTTAAATATTATTTTTTAATATTATAATTTAAATATTATTTTTTAATATTATAATTTAAATATTATTTTTTAATATTATAATTTAAATATTATTTTTTAATATTAAAATTTAAATATTAAACTTTAAATAGTATAATTTTAATATTTTTATTAAAATTTAAAATAAAAAATAAAAGTTAAATTGCAAGGGAAGATAATTTATTAGGGAGAAGCACATTGCAAAGGGAATGCAGTTATTCCAGGGAATTATACCCCAAAATCAAATTTTCTGCTAGAGAGTCTAATTAGATCCACATACTCTTCTGTATGTGGTGGACAACCCTGGATGCAATTGCAAGAGGGGTGGCACCCCACACCCCAGTGGTTGCTGAACGCTTAATAAAAGGGAGGTGTGTAAGCAAATCAATTAAACAGGTTCTTTTTGGGAGACATGTAGTACCTATACAACAATGTCAATGCAAAGGAGTTGTACAGGACATGATTGGCTGTCCTATACCTCCATGGTGTCTTCTGGAGTTCTAGTGCTAATTGGCATATATCAAATTGTATAGGTACATCCTCCAACTTTTTGACATTAGTTCTAATATGCAATGAAGTAGGATTCCTAGGTATACTGTGACGTGAATCCTTTGTGAGGTATATTTTTCAGAAAACATGTATAACCTCTTGTATATTTGAACTAATATGTTGATATATGATGCTTGACTGAACTTGAAGATGGTTCCGGGGGGCGCCTGACTTGTATCCACCCCATGCCTTGGCAAACAAAATAAATAAAGGTTTGGATGTAATCACAAGGACTGCGTCCCCAACTTTATTTGATAATACTTTGAATACTTCATTGAAGATTTCAGTTTTAAGACATTCAGTTCCTATTTGAAAGTCAGGTTTTATTAGATTTTTCCATATTCATTGATGCTTGAAAAGGGAAATAATTGAATACTTTCATAAATTATTCATCAAAGTTTATTTTAATATCCTCAAAAATTTCAGTCATCTCTTTGAAGTTGATATTTTCTCCTATTTTGTATGCTTCCCTAATCCACAGCAAGCATCCCCCAGGTGGTAAACATTCCTTGGCTTTTTCTTCAATATTTGCAAAATTATTCATATTCATTTGAATTATTTTATTTATTTAATTTTTATTTATTATCTTTACAGGGGCTACCAGTGATTGGTAACCCCCGCAAAACCAACTTGACGTAAAAGCTGCCACTTTAGCAACCTTGTCCCCATTACTAGTTATAAATAAAGTAAACATAAGTAAAAATATAAAAAACTTACTGATTGTTTCCCCTGCGGCCCCCTCAGCCACATGCACCCCTTCAGCAAACTTCATGAGCGGTGGCTGCTCTTCATTTGTTTTCTGTGCTTGATCTTCCTTATTTTCTGTGCTACTTGTGTTTCCTCTTGATTTTTGTTTGTTGAATTTTCATTGTTTCTTGAGGCGCTTCTGCTTCTTGATTGTGCTTTGTTTTCATCTGTTTCCATTTGATTAGTTTCCTATTCATTAGTGTTTATTTCCTTTGAGATTTCATTTCCTTCAATCAATTTTACTTTTTGAGTATTCCTTCTGTTGTTTTTTTTGCAAATTCTCACAAGTTGTAACTTTCATTTTTGAAATCTAAACACTTGAGTATTTCTTTTTGTAGATTTAAAACTATTTTCTTGTGTTCTTAGTTGACTATTGTTCCCAGGCTATTTTTGCAGTTTTGTTTTTCTGGACTAAAGCCCTTCCCTCATTTTTATCAGCTGATTTACTACAATTTCCCTTATGTTATGACAAGCTCAACAACCTTTTGGAGGACTGACTCTAATTTTTTGATAAGGCTGTAGATATTTGACATTTTGTTTGAATTACATAAAAAACTGGTTTTTATTTGCTACCTTCAACACATGAATATTTTTCAGCATCAATAATAAATTAAAGACCATAAATGTAAATATTACATTAGAATATTGCAATAAGACGTCAACTCTTGATATTTTGATATTATGTGCATAACTCAATGCATATTGTTTAATAAAATTTATTGTAAATGAGGCCTTTCCAATTTGTAAATTATTTAAATGGACTGTGTTTATATTATAGATCCATTATTTCTCAGTACAAATATTGATACATAGTGCATTTTACAGCATGTATATTTACTTACTGGTAATAATTCTGTAAACTTTTTAGTTGGATTTTGTGAGGTAATAATAATGTAATGGATCAATAAATTACTGTTTATTACCACTAAGTGACTGATTTTCTTTGCTGTGGTGATTGCACATTTTCTGATATTTACACACTAGTATCCAATTGGTTGGTTTCACATCCAATCACACAGGAAATAGGAAACATAGTTGCCACCCTGACCACATCTGGTCTTGGGGTGGCAACTATGTTTCCTATTTCCTGTGTGATTGGATGTGAAATCAACCAATTGGATACTAGTGTGTAAATATCAGAAAATGCACAATTGCCACAGCAAAGAAAATCAGCCACTTAATAAAAAAAAGTAAAATATTAATCCATTGCATTATTATTACCTCACAAAATCCAGCTAAAAAGTTTACAGAATTATTACCAGTAAGTAAATATACATGCTGTAAAATGCACTATGTATCAATATTTGTACTGAGAAATAATGGATCTATAATATAAACACAGTCCATTTAAATAATTTACAAATTGAAAAGGCCTCATTTACAATGAATTTTATTAAACAATATGCATTGAGTTATGCACATAATATCAAAATATCAAGAGTTGACGTCTAATTGCAATATTTTAATGCAATATTTTTTGTGGTTCTTAATTTATTATTGATAACAAAAAATATTTATGCAAATAATTTTATGTTATTCATAAAATATACAACATTTTATTGGTTATAAGAATTTCAATAATATAAAAAGAATATTTTATTAATTATAAATCAAAAGAAATAATATCAACTTTAATAAGTTGTCACAAAGAAATTTTTTATTTTACTGATCAAGGGACAAGTGTGGGAGGAAATGGGCGGAATGTACATCATCATCATCTGCGCCTGTGAAAGGGACAGCATCAGAGGTAATGAGGAGGGAATAGATGATGGTTTGGGAGTCAGGGTTGGAAGGCGGGTGGCTTGGTCTTGATGGGGGAGTCAGGGAGATAGGGTTTATTGACTGGGAAGAGGCAGAAAGAGCTGATTGATTCAATTGCTCAAATTCTTCTTCTGTCACGTATGTGGGCTTAACAAACCAAATGTATGGGTGTGGGGGGGAGGCAGGAGTCCTTTCTGGACTTATCACTATCACTTTCATAGAAGATGATAAGATCTGATAAGTCCTGGACAAATATGGAAGAGAAAAGCTTGTACTCCTTCTCAATTTGGGAGCACAGTTCATTGTAGATGCAGGCTTCAAGCGCCTGAGAGCTGAACCAAAATTGTAAAGACATACATCTGCAAGATGCATGTTGGCATAGTTGATGGGATAGGACCAGCAGGTATGCCCTGCAGCCCTGATTTCTTGGGTTGCCCATTCCTGCTGCTCCATCTCTGCACTCAGTACAACTGTGTACATAGCTTGTTGGGTTTTACTTCTCCAGAATGTTCTTGAGCTCTGTCTGGTAGGCATACTCATCTGCAGTGTTTGATATTGCCGAGTAATGATTGTCACCCAATGAGAAAACTGCCAACAAAACCCCGACAAATTGATACAAGATTGGGCCGTGCTTGAATATGTAAGATTGGATGCACTTTTCCCCAAAGACTTGGATACTTGCCAAAATCTTGGCATACAACAAGAAGATGACAACATTGAACGTCCTCATTGCCTTCCATTTTATAAAATTAATAATGGTTGAATGTAGGGGTTGGTATCCACTAAACTGGGACTACTGAGAGCTTGATTGGACAAGATTCTAGCAGCAACCACAACTCTGTGCATCCACAAATTCACCGTTCTCTTATTAGTGAAAATGCTGTGGAGTCCCAGTTAGAGACAGACCTGAACCAGGGGCATCCATGGGCCATGCGCCATGATAGCCATCATGAGAGGGTGGACTTTTTCATCTTCATTTGAAGTACAGGCACCAGTTGGGGTCTTCTTGGGAGGGGGGTCACAGTTGGCATGGGCTTGCAGGGTTGCAGCCACAGTGGACTTTGCAAAACCCATTGCAGCTGCAATTTCCCCAAGGGACATAAGCATCCCTTGTTTTTTGATCATTTTGAGAACAATCTCTGGGGTAATTAGCTTTCTTCTGCGTCTTACAGGCTGATTGGCTGAAGGTGGAATGTGTATGTCTTGGGAACTGGGCATTGTCATCTGATTGGCTGAAGGTGGAATCTGTATGTCTTGGGAACTGGACATTGCCATCTGATTGGCTGTTTCTGGATTCTGACTTCCTTGGGTGACCACTTGGCTCAATTGGCTGGTTCCAGATGCCATTGTTGATGTGTGATTTGGGTTGGCAGCTGCCTGTGCGTGATGGGCAAACAGGGCCATGCTTGAGGACATAGGAGAAAGAACACACTCCTGGGTAGTGATTGGGAAGGGGCCTGCGGGTTGGGAAGGACCATAGGCAGAGGCTTTGCTGTTGGAAGACCCAGTGTAGCCCTGCATGATTTTTTCAAGGCCAGGGAAAAGCTTGTTCATTTGGTTGTTGCTGAAAGAAGACATAATAAAATTTTATTAAAAATTTTAAACCTGAAAAGAGGAGTGTATATTTTAGTCAATTTTATTGTTAAGTATGTTAATTTTGTGAATATTAGGATCTAAATTTTAGCCATTCTAAAATGGAATAGGGTGATTTTTGAGAATTCCTATGATTCCTAAAAGAATTAGCACAAATTCACTCTAGATCCTTTGGCATCCTTTTTGAGACACCCATAAATTATATTTATTTCAAATTCACTCATTTTTGATTTGAAATTTGGTTCTTGGATTTGACAATCCCGCAATTTCATATTTGTTAAGTTTTACATGATGTCTATGATTTGTTTGAAATATAGGAAATCAAAATTGTACATTAGAATCCTGCATTTCTGATTCATGTATCCCGCATTTGCTTGCTGGGTTTTATCTTTTGTTAGTTGAGTTATCTGCTCAAGAGATTCAAAAATTTCCAATTTAAATAAACCAAAAAAGTCAAATTAAATGGTTAATTTAATTAAATATTTTAATTTTCACTCAGCTGAGTTGCCCACAAAAGTGATTTGAAATTTGGACCAAGGATTTGACAATCCCGCATTTTTACGTTCAGGTTCTGAATTTACAGTAATGTTAGCTTAAATTTTAATCACCTGTTACCTCTGAGCTCAGGCAACCAGGCAGATGATCACATTCTATCTCCAAAGTGTGAATTAAATTAAATATCAGTTTTTTATAGCAGTCTACTCAAGCTCTGTAGTTTCTGCTTCTACTTTTTTGGCTGTTTGTTGTTGCCCCAGCTCTGGCTCCAGCACATGTAAGACCAGTTTCAAGTATCCCCAAGCTGTTGTAACAGCACTTGGAGGAGCATCATGGGGCTAATTTACCAAATATAATTTAAAATAATCTTTATTTAGAAATGGATGGTTTTTCTTACCTTGGTGATCAACTCTTGAACTTCTTAAATTTCCCCCCATATCCAACAGCAATTTCCACTCATTAGATGCTATATAAAGATTGAAGAGTCAATATTTATGCTTTTTCAGTCAATTAATTCTTTCCCAACCAATTTAACTCTTCTACTTTTTCATATCTTTACTTCTTCTTCAAAGGACCATGAGATTACTTAATTATTCCTAAGGGAATTATCTTGGATATAAATGGCTGGTTTGTCTCCTACTGCTGCAGGCCATCTTGAAAAGAGTTTTTTAGGGACTACAGCAGACTCTAGTTTCTCCAGTCCTCATGATTCCAAAAAATTGGCATAACATAAAACAGGTATTTGTTATACTGCCTCTCTGCTTTTGAAAACCTCCTAATTTGCAAGAAACCTAAACTTTACCAGATACACCCAAGCCCACAACTCCCTTGGTCTTCCATCCCTTGGCATTGACCTTCCTTTTAAGCTATTTGCTGTTTTTCTTCCTGGGCCTTTTCAACCTACTCTTGGGTAGATACTGCCTTCTTGGGAAGATCTTCCATATGGTGATGGTTTCTGTCACTGTAGGTTTCTTATTCATAGGTCTACATCCATCAGCAAAAAATACACTGTATTGGGGTTATTTTCCCCTGTGGATGGGTACCTAAAAATATCAGCTTTTATAACCAAACCATAGAAAAAGACTGGGGTATCTATGGTGTCAAGATTTTCATCATGGGGGAATGAGTTTTATTGTTAACATAGAAGTTTAAAGGCTATTGTAATAAACAAAAACAAATCCTCTGTAACTAAAATCTCTAAGACAAAAAATATAAAAAACAATAAGTTTATATTGATTAAAAATAGATTTAGGGTAAATTCTATTTTTTAATCTGAGTTGATTTTCTTAAATATGATTGTATTTAACTTAGACCTATGGCTTTTAGGACTATTGTAGCATTTCTTGAAAAAGACTTTAGCAAATTATAAATATCATATTCTTTTTCCTTCTTTATAAAGCTAAAAATCCCCAGATTTTTTTAATTATTATGAAAAAAGCCCAAAGTATTGGCTCCTTGCCTTCTTTTTTAATCAACTATGTTTACTGCTTGCTTGAAACCCTTCCATTCTGCAGCTTTGTCCTGTTTTCCCTTCAGGAGACAAATTCAACACAACATTAATTATATGATTGGGATTCTACTAAGCCATACTTTAATAAACAGGGATAGATAGTAGATTTACTTAAGGATCTGGAAACAAAGACTATGAAAATTTATTCCATAGACAGGCTAAGAAGGTGTCCCAAAGTCCAAAAAGAACAAAGAAAAATATAGCAATCATATCTTGATATTATTTTAATTTATAAGGGAATTGGAATTTTTTAATCAACTAAAAAATATTAGATAGGCGGGCAATCATTTACCATCATTCAAGGGGTGTAATGTTGATATAGTAACTTATAGGATAAAGATGTGGGAATGATCTTTTTAAGAAGCGTCAAATCTATAAAGGTTGAGAGAAAGGTATAGTATTTTTGCTTGAGATTTTAGCTATAATAAGAAAAAGATATTTTTAATGTGCTCATTAATAACAGTAAAAAGAAAGTACAGAGTCTTAAAAAAGATAAAAAGGATGATATAAAGGAAGGGAAATAATAAAAGATATTTCATCTATGAAGCAGTGCTATTTAATTCTTATTTTTCTATAAACAGGAGATCTTAATAAGAGATAAGGGTGTTCTATTGTCAGTGTAGTGTATGATGTTTCTAACTCTTACTTAGTCACTCTATTCTTCCCCAGACTTCAATTTAATTCCCCAAAGTTATACATATGAAATTTGCTGTTTTAGGCAAATAATAATGGTTTATCCCCTCTTTTCTGTATGATAATTTATGTGTACAACAGCAGGTTTCTGGCAGGCTCATGCCTTAGAGTTAATATTCTCCTAGTGATAATAGGCACATAAAAAAGCTGATTTGAGAAAGTCTAAAGCTTCTTGTTGAGTCCCATATTTGATTATCAGATTTTTTTTCAAAGTTTGATAGCCAAACAAAAGTCTGGTAGTGAAATGTTAATTTTTCATATAAAATAATCCAAATTGGTTGAACCCCATTTTTTAGCCAAATTATTCCATTGGATTTCTGCTTATCTTCTATCTTTTTATTTTATAATAGAGCTATTAACTATAATATCACAAAGTTTTTAAAGCCCATCAATAGAATACAGGTAACTATTTCTTTTAGTGTTTCTGAACATGCTGCTGGAGGTGACCTGTAAGCTATATCTGGATATAGGATGAGCAAGCAAGCCAAATTGGGGGCAGGAAGATGTCCCCTCAATTATTTTTCTGTCAACTGATTTTGGGTCAATTTGATCCATCTATAATTTTCTTCATATATAATTTTTTTACATTATGGCAGAAAAGTGCAGAAAATGATATTTTATCATCTACCAGATGATATCCTAAGTCTTCTAACATTAGGAAAGTACAGAGAACCTGTGACTTTGGCGTAACCTTTGGCCTGGAATATTTTGTTGTCATCAGAAGTAGCAAGTCTGAAAAGGCCCATGTCCTGAAGGATTTGGGACGGTTCTTCCTACTTCTGGATATAGGTTCATTAGTTGTTGTCTCTATATTTTATTATAGGAATTAATACTGTATGGCAACAGTATCATCTTTTGCTCTCCATTTAAAGCCTAAGAGAGGATCACATTAAGGAAATAAGACTTGAATCAATCATCAAGTCAATAAGTAATTGTCAGTCTTTTATTCTAATGGACTGGCTTTAAGGCAGCCTGCCTGCCCACATGCTATCTGAGCTAGCTCACAACACTAGGAGAGACTGAAGTAGCATTGTGGCAACACAGCAGGAGGCCCAGCCTTACTGGGGTGGTTTTGACAGAAGCTTCCTTGACATCTTCCACAGATCAGGCTCCTTTCTGTCTACCTGGGCCACTTCCAGGGCTAGCTAGCCAGTGGTTGGCTACTAGTTCACAGAGATGATTGTTTCACTTAATCAGAGCTACTTTAATACAATAGGCTCAAAGACATTTATCTAAGAGTGTTTGGCCTGATGGCCCAGTCTATTTTGGACTCTTCTAGAAGTGTTTCAGATGATGGCCTATATGATGGCCCTTATTCTAGGATATAATTAAATTTTAGAATAGTAATTATTATGAGAAGCATGTTTGAGATGGTTGTTGAGATGGACTATTTAATGAGCAGTAATTGCATATTTCATTAATTAATTGCAATGCATGAATGTGTTAATGCCAGGACCTGATTTGGTCATTGATTCATTGATCCTGTATACTGCGGACTGCATCATTCTATTGAAACCATTCCAAAGAGTGATTGACAGCTGGCCTGAAATAATTGGTTTAATCTGTTAATAAAGTAAATATCCTAAAATCCTGACACATTAAAATAAATAAAAAGCTTAAATATTATCTATTTAAAAATAAAAAGCTATGCTTTACACAACTCATTATTTTTAATTTCATTATTTTGTATTAAGAGTCTTAATTTTATATCTTTACCTTTTTGAAAGGTGATTTAATTAAATTTCATTGATAAAAAATAAAATAAGAACATTGAAAATTTCAATTAATAACTTTTATAAGAAAGAATGTCTTTATTCTGTATTTTTATTTTTGTAAAGTAAAAAAATTTACATGTGAAGAAAACTATAGTTGGATCAAATTTGACTGTGTGAGATTAGGCTTATTGAACACAAATGATCAGGCTAATCAACACACAAATCTTTATCAGTTACACGCCATATTATCACTAGGTTATCACTTTATTAGTGTAGTAATTATACACCATATAATCATTAGTTTATTATAATTGATATGGCAGTTATACGCTGTGTGATTATCAGTTTATTATAATAGATGCAGCAATTATACACCATATTATCACAGATCATAATTACAATGTGCAGTAATTATATGTTGTATATTACTAGTTTATTATAAAATTATATACCAATTATACGCTGTATAAACGTTAGCCAATATAGTGTTTATCATTGATTACATGACGTATAATATTGAAATCATAAATTGTAAATCACTCATTTAATTCTACTGGACATTGTATTAACTCAGTCCCACCCAACCTGATGGATGTATATGAGTATATCAAACAAGTGATGCGCGTATGGCTAGGAAATACCAATTTTGGATCAGCATCACACAGTGTATAATTGGTTCCTTATCAGTTTGGGTCAGCATTACACGGTAGATAATCCACAAGCTAATATTGGATTGAGCCTGCTATTATACAGTGTATAGTCCTCAATTTGACCCATTGCATTAATAAGCAGAAGGCTTACAAGCCAGAAAATAATAACTGATTAAGCCCTGCAAATGGAATATTGGTGCCATAAAGCTAGAAGCAAAGGGTTGCTAATTTCTACAAACAGTTAGTCAGGGACCTAATTCTTATTACTATACCTGTTGATGGTATAGTGGCAGCCTGTAGTAGGACAGAAAAATATAAAGATGTAAAGACAAAACTAGTGTTTATTGTGATAGTGTCACAGTTATATAGTGGGAGGCAGGGGAATTTCCACCAGGGGAAGGGAGGCACAGAAAGAATGACTTTCCTAATGGAGGGGAATGGGCAGGCACAGTAGAAAGTCCCGCGCAAGAGAACAACCAGTTTCAGACGGCTTTCCTTATGGAGGCATGTGGCAATAACTTTGTTGTTCTATTATTAACCTCAAAAGTTGTTGAGCAACTTGTGATATTGCTGGTATGTTCAAAGCTACAGATAGATGTTAGCCATGCCAATGTACTCTACCCAATCCTATGCAAGAGCACTACAGACTATAGTAGAATAGAACAGTGAATATAATTACGTTTATTGATACTGGAGTACAATCTAGCCAGCAGCTGCAATCTATCCAGGTGTAACTATGAACTTGTTGTCATCCTTTCAGGTGTCTATATCAATATATACTGCAACAACCCTTGTTCTTGTCTTTTCAGACAGTTCTTGGTGGCTATCTTTGCAATAGGCCCATCTTTGCTAGCTACGCCTATCCTGATTGGCTGTCCTTGACACGTGATATGCTACTGGCCTTAGCAGGTGTCCATGGCACTTCAGCTACAGCCTACGCTCTTCTTGAGTTAGCCTACTGTCATTTATTGATTGGCTGTATCTTACACGCCTATTATTGCGCTGGGAAACTACACTGTATTTAGTTGATACTTAGAAATTGTCCCTGTTGAGCCCTCCTACATTGGAAGGTAGAATTCCGGTATTCCATTTGTAGGGTTTAATCAGTGATCCTTTTCTGGTTGGCAAACCTTCTGCTTATTAATGCAACAAGTCAAAATAGGGATTATACGCCGTATAATAGCAGACTCAATCCATTAGTGACTCAAAGGATTATCCGCCGTGTAATACTGACCCAAACCAATAAGGAACCTGATTATACGCCATGTAATACTGACCCAAACCAATAAGGAACCTGATTATACGCCATGTAATACTGATCCAAACTTGGTATTTCTTAGCCATTTGTATATCACTTGTTTGATATGAACATATAAGTCCATCAGGCTGTGTGGGGCTGAGTTGATACAACATCCAGTAGGGTAGAATAGGTGATATACAATTGATGATTTAGTGATTACACACCGTGTAATCAGTGATATTCACTATATTAGCTAATGTTTATACGGCGTATAATAGTTACATCAATTATAATAAAGCAAGCAATATACAGCATATAATCACATCACATTGGGACAATCAGTGATAATATGGTGTATAATTGTTACATCTATCATAATAAACTAACAATTACACGGCGTATAATAACTACACTTGATTAAGTGATAACCAAATGATAATACAGCGTATAATTGTTACATCTATTATAATAAACTAGCAATTACACGGCATATAACTGCATATCTATTAATATAATGATGACCAGTGATAATACGGCATGTAACTGATTAAGATCTGTGTGCAATGATCAACCTGATCATTTGTGGTCAATCAGCCATATCCCACAGAAGTAAAGCCTGTGTCTTAAGTATGTTTGAAAGGCACCTTGAACACCTGTTTTAAGGGCATTTTAAACGTCATTAACCTTATTAAAGCCAGAGTGCAATAAAACAATCACACAATTTTTATGTTGCTTGATCTCTAGGTGGACAACTTAATGTCTAATCCATTCAGGATCTGCGACATTTTCCTCCACTGGATTAGACAACAGGGTTAAAAATGGCTGGCGTCTCAAGGCAACTATGGTAAACAGTCACTCTAAAAGAGTCACAAGAAGATTCTTGAAGAAGGTGCAAGTGGTAATTCCTAAGAGACACATACCTACAAAAGCAGTGGAGGTAAATAAGGCCATTAAGAAGCAGGTAGTCTTGCATGACGTGGATGACAGCTATCTGGACTTGGAGATTCAGCTAGATCAGGTACTGGTGCCTCAGCTGGCCTTAGTGGGGACAAACCTATTATTTGATGCCTTGTCCTAGCCTTGAGTGAGCCCAGGGAGGTGAAACAAACTGGTTTGTAAAAGGGTAACAGCATCCATTGGTGGTTCTCTGGTGGGCAGCAGAGGAATACTTGAAGGCTCAGTTGAAGGATTTCCAATTTGAGGGCCAAGTGCTCTTGGTCTTGCAGCAGGGGACGGTATCCAGCATATTCAAGTCAGTCCTTTGTGCTTGGGCAACACCTGGGGTTACTCAGGCTCAACCAGTCAGTTAGAAAACCTCTGATAACTTTGAGCAGCGTCTTTGGTGAGCCTTATAGGAAGTGTTGAAGTCATACACAGTGGAGGGGACTGCTCATCTGGTACCAATGGTGATGGCTGGCAACCTTGTTTTTCAAGGAACCAACCACTGTGATACCAGGCAGGTGGAGAATATGGGAGTCTTCCTTGAGTGGGCCTTGCCTGTATTCTACAGGGTGGGTGGTCAGGTCCCAGTAGAGTATGCCCTTTGTGAGAGTCTTTTGTGGGACTGTATCTTCTTGGGGGTCGCCTTTCCTGTGAACATTGGGGTCAATTGGGTGTCTTGCTTGGTGGGGGTTTGTTGCCCAATCCTTGGTCACCAGCTTTGCGGATCTGTAGGCAACCAGTTGTGTTTCTTGGCTGCCATTCAGGTGGTAGAAAAGTTGGTGCAGTACTGGAAGAGTCATGTCAGTCTCCAATAAATACCTTGTTCTTTTATTCTTATTCCTCATACTTTGGTGCAACACTATTGCAAACAGGACAACAACCCATGGAATTTTTTAATTAGGCTTTTTTTGGGTTCTTGTCCTCATTGGGGCTTACTCTTGGTCACTAGGAGTAGCACACATATACTGAGTGTGTACTCTAGTGATCAATTGCCCAGAATGGGGCTCCTTAAGGATGTAGGAGTCAGGGCCAGTCTTCTGGATAACTTGAACTGGGCCTTGCCAAAGGAAGGCAAGTTTGGATTTGCAGCTGTACCCTCTATTGCTGAAAAAGTAGACTGAGTCTTCTACCAGGTACGTGGGTAAGACAGGGCGTTTGGATGCAGCTTGTTCTAGGTCCTGCAACTTATTGGCTTAAGTTTACAATGTAGGCCTCTGATTTTAAGCAAATAAGAGTTTGAACCAACTTGTTGAGGTACGCCTCTGGGGACACAGCCAGGCTGGGCTTTACCAAGGAATATAGTAAAGGGGGAAGTCCTGGTTGCTGGGCGTAGAGCAGTTGGAGGGGCGGCTTGCCAGTGGCACAATGGTACCCAATGTTATATGCAAAGATGGCAATAGGCAGGAAGGTATCCCATTCAGTCTCATGTTGGTAACTGAGCTTCCAAAGTATCTGGACCAGGCTCCCATTAGTGCGCTCTACCATGCCACTTTTCTGTGGGTGATAAGGGGTGGATAGTGTCCCACAAATTCCCATCAGTTGGTTGAGGCGGGGGATGATATAGCTGGTGAAGTTGGGACCATTGTCTGTCAGCAAAATCTGGGAGCAAACATGTTTGTGTATGATATTTTCCAGGATGAACGTGGCTGTCATCAGTGCAGATTGGTTGGGAATTGCCTTGTCCTCTACCCATTTAGTCAGATGGTCAACAGCCACAATGATGAACTTGTTGCAACTGTTTGTAGCTGGCAGGAGGCCCACTATGTCAATGGCTACAGTGTGGAAAGAAAACCCAGGGCATACAAGTCTGTGTTTCAACTTGGCAACCTTAGGTCTCTCAATGTTGCAGTCATGACAGGTTGCTAGCATATCTACTATAGCAGTGTGCATTCCTTCCCAGAAGCAGTGCTGCTGTAGCAGGGCTAACGTCTTCTGTATGCCACCATGACCAGTAGTATTGTGAGTGGCCACCACTGAATCTATGCGTAGGGATGGGTGTATGTAGGGTAGCCAAGAGTCTCTAAAAAGCTTTGGGAGTTGTCTTTTTGAGACCTTGGTATCAACAGCTAACTTCTTGAGAACCCTCTGTATCTCTACCAGCTCCTCTCCTCACAAAGAAGGATCCTCCATAAGCTTGTAATAGAGAATGTAAGCCATGGGGGATAATAAGGCAGCAGTAGTAAGACAAAGAGATAGTCAGCATTCTGATGGGCAACTCCGGCTTGATGAACAATTTTTTAGTCATAAGCCTGAAGCTTAATGGCCCAACACGCCAGGCGTCCTTTAGGGTCCTTGAGGGTCTTCAGCCATTGCAAGGAGGCATAGTCTGTTACAACCGTAAAATTTACCCCATGGAGATAGACTCTGAATTGTTGGTAGGAGTATATCACAGCCAGACACACTTGTTTGGTGACTGTGTAGTTCCTCTTGTGGACATTAAGTGTACGCAAGCAGTACCCAACAGGGTGTTCAAGTCCTTCAGAGTCCAGTTGGGAGAGGACACCCCCAATTACAGTCAGTATAGCATCTGTATGAACCACAAATGGCTTGGAAAATTCAGGGTAGGCCAGTATGGGGGCTGCAGTCAGTTTTTTCTTGAGAGCATTGAAGGCAGATTGGCACGCTGGGCTCCAGAAGAATTCCTTATCATCTCGGAGAAGCTGAAAAAGGGGGTCACCCAGGGATTCAAAGTTGGGGATGAAGCAACAGTAGTACCCAATCATCCCCAGGAAGACCTGCACATCTTGCTTATTGGCCAGGATCTGAATTTTCTCAATTGCTTCCACCATCAGAGATACAGGGCGGAGTCCATCTTGACTAATAATGAACCTCAAGAACTCAAGGTGCTCCTTGAAGAAGTTGCACTTACGTGGCTTGAGCTTGAGATTGGCTGCATTTACCCTATGGAAGACTTCCTCCAAGTGCTGTAGGTGATCATTAAAGGTTTGGGAGAACAAATTAATGTCATTCAGGTAGACCAAGACGTGGTGAGTTTGAGGTCACCCATCACCACATCCATAGCCTGTTGGAAGGTAGCCGGGGCATTGGAAAGGCTTTAGGGCATCCTAATGGGTTGAAATAGCCCTTGGTCAGTGATGATTGCACATTTCTCTTGGTCTGCGGGGGGTAGATTAATCTGCCAGTACCCACTGATAAGATCCATAGTGATGAAGAACTTGGCACCACCCAGTCAGTCCAAGGTATTGTTAATGCAAGGGAGGGGATATGAATCCTTCTTGGTAACAGCATTCAGTCAGCGGTAGTCAATCACCACACAGTTGCTGCCATCTTTCTTTTTGACAATCAGGAGAGAAGAAGCCCAAGGGCTTTTACTGGGGACCAGTAAGCCAGATCCCAATAGTTTCTGAAACTCCTTGTTGGCTACAACATGATTGGCTTGACTACGCTGTATAGGTCTGGAGCAGATAGGTGGACTGCCTTGGCTGTCAATATGATGGGCAAAATCTGCAGCCTTGCCCAGGTCTTAATTGTCCTTGGCAAACACATCCTTATACTGTGCAAAGAGATATATTGCTTGATCCTTCTGTTCTTTAGAGAGGCCAGATAGGGAGTCGCGGCTTATGACCAATTGCACCAGTGGTTGTTCACAGGGTAGGCCAGACTCAGAGAAGTCTGCAAAGGGGGAGGTCTCCTGCAGGTTGTCATGCTCTTCCAGTTATATATAAGCCAGAAGTTGGTGTTTGGAGACAACCATAGCTTCACAACTCATGTTGGCCAAGAGTATGAGTACCTCCTTCTTACTTGGCATGAGGATGCCTGGTGCAACCCATGGTTCTGGTCTGGAGGCATTAGGGATGCTAAATATTTCTACATGAGTGCCAGCCAGTAGAGCCAATGAGAGGCCTGTATTATGGATCACCTGAGAGCCAGGTGGGATAGTCACATTACAGGAGGCGTAGACTGGGATTCCTTTGGCTTCCCCAACCAAGAGAGGTAGCACCTTGACCTTCTTAATAAACAGCGTATACAGAACTGGAAGTTCTCCATCTGTGTACTCCAAGTTGATGTAGTGCAGACGGTGTAAGGGCAGGTCAGAAGGGCGGTTGCCATGGTAGAACATGGGTATGGAGTGGCCCAATATTCTCAATGTATGGTCTCTATGGTTAGTAACAGTGCCATACTGAACCATGAAGCTAGCTTCAATAAGAATGTCATAGCTGTTGTTCTCCAGAACTATAGCTGGAGCAGTGACCATTAGCTTCCCAAAGCAAAGAAGAAGAGAGGAATAGGCTCCTTTTGCTCTAGCGGTATGTGGACCAGCAGTACCAATTTCTTCATTATAGGCTAAGTCTGGTGCCAGCTTAAGCTTCTTAACCAGCTGTGAGGATATAATGTTCCCAGGAGCACAAGTATCCAGTATGGCCCAGACATGAGTTTTTTTTCACTACCAGGTTAATATAGGTGCAATCCTGGCAATCCTCTCTGATTTCTACAATCTTAGAAGCCTGGTGTATGCTCAGTCCCTTGAACTTCTCCAGGAAGGTAGCCATGGCAGCTCCCACAGCTGGGATTGCTTCCTTGAGGGATTCTAGCGGTGGCAAGACATTTACTGTATGGAGCAGCTTGACCAGTTGTTTAGCGCTGTCCTCCTCATGGGTGACTTCCACACCTGGTTGAGCCAGTTGTTTGGCATAGGGTAGGGACACTGTTCTCTGAGCTATTTGGGGGATAACCACCTCAGGTCATAGTGTAGTCCAGTGAGTTTGAGTGTTAAAAGTGAGGACTCAATGTAGGAGGTCCTCTTGAACTCCCTTGGATTCAGCATCCTTGTGTATTGGTTGGGAGTCAAAGTCAATCAGAGAGGGTTCATCCTTAGGGTTGGCCTTAGAGGATGGCAAAGTAGCAGGTCTTTGAGCTGGTTTGTTGGGGGCAGCGGTATGGGGGGATGAAGGTGTTGAAATTACAAAGGCAGCCAAGGATTTCTCCTTGTACTGGCTACTTAGTAGTTTTTTGACTGGTCCTCATTGTCCTCCTCCATATCAGCGTCCTTGGCGTAGTCCTTCTCAGTGTCTCCATGCCTATATGGTGGACCTTTTGGCAAAGATTCTTACACTCCTGAGAGAAGTGGCCAGCCATACCACATTTGAAGCAAGTACATGGAGCGTTGTTGGCTGGAGCGGGCCTAACCTTGTTGGAAGGCTTGGGCATCTCCACAGCCACGTGGGGTCTATACTCAGCTTGCTGGAGGAGGAAGCCTTCAGAGAGAGGGACTTCAAACTCCTTCTTGTAGGTGTGTAGGAGGCAAATCAGGTCTGGCACAGTGCAAGTGTTGTAAATGCCCAACTTAAGAGCCAGAGATAGTTCCAGGTTGACATGTAAAGCATTGAGAAGTGCTGACTGCACATCAATAAACTGCACAGCACTCATGGACAACAGGGTTTGAGCTTCAAGGTAGAACCTAGAAGTGAAGTCTTCTAGGGTTTCCCCCACCTTTAGCTTGGTGTCAGCAAAGTCTATCTTGCAACCAAGAAGTGCTTCTTGGCTACCAAATTCTTCTGTCAAGGCCCTGGAGACGTTGGCAAAAGTCCAGCTATTCTCAGGGAGGCGCAGCAAGATAATAATTTGAGTCTCAGCATCCAGACAGTTGATGATTGTGAAGTCCCTCATGGCATTGTTGGCGCCATACATGGAGTTCTGGTATATACGTAAGAACATGGCCACATTACTCTTGTGGTCAAACTTGGGTAGATTGACAGGCTTGAAGTTGTTGGAACCATGTTGGAGGGGAGCAGGTGTGATTCTCACTGGAGAGCAAGTGAGACGGGAACAGCTAAGGGCAGAGGCGGCAAACTTAGCCTCAGAGGCACAACAACAATTTTCCTCTTGCTGGGCTTCACGTTCACCTTCTATGTCTTGATCAGCCCCAGAAGCTTCAGGGGTGGCCAAGACGTCATCCTTAGACTCCAGTACTGGCTCTAATACCTGTACAGCGTTGGGAGCCAACCAAGTTTGGCCATCATTGCTTTTTTAGATATGATAGAACTTGGAGATGGAGGACCTTTGTGGACTGTGAAGACTCTTGGAGTTGAGGGACATAGCCTGTAAGTCAACAGCCATAATCTTACTGTTCATCCTATCCAATTGGCTCTGGAAGGCGTCCAGAAGAAGTCGCTGCTTGTCCAGCTCATCTTGATAGACCTTGTTCTCCTGACGGGTGATATCCAAGGTTTCTTCCAGAGAGGTGATGCACTTTTCATGGATGGCAAGATCAGCTTGGAGCAAGGCTATCACTTCCTTGTCCTTCCTGGCTTGGGTCTGGCTATTGGCTCTGTCATGTAATTGTCAAAGTTTGAGACAATCCTGAAGCTCTGACACAGTGTGATAGCCATCAAACAGAAAGGCAAGATTGGCGCTCTGCTGGACCAATTCCGCCTGAATCTTCTTGTAATAAACAAAGAGCTCAAGGATGTCTAAACCAAGAAGGTGGCTGGAGGGGGATTTATCCATGGCGGTAGATGTGGGGGTGAACAAGGGGATGGTGGCAAGGCGGCAGGCTAAGACTTCCATCTCATGAGTCAGGCTTTGAACCATAAGGACAGTCTCAAGAATGTGGGTAGTAACCACACTAATCCAATTGGCGTCTACACCCTGATGGGTGAGGGTCTGTAACACATGCACTGGAACTAACTTAGCTATACCCCTTTTGATGGCATCAACCCAGTGGAGCATGGTATTCTGGGGGCTGGTAACTTCAGCAAGATACTGATTGACAGTGGTAAAAGTATTGCTAAGCTCAGAGTAAAGGTGCTGGAGGAACGTCTGTTGTTTGGAAACCAGTATTTTCTGGTCATGTACTAGGCTTTGGATGCAACCCAGGTGCATTTGGTTGTGGCATACAGCAGGATGAGTGAATTGTTGTAGGTAGTCCTTGATATGTTTGACAGTGCGGAGGTCATGACAAAATTGGTTGGTGTTGGCTTGGGAGAGGCTCTGGAAGCAAACCAGGAGTTTTTGGCAGAAGGCTGATGAATGGCCAGGTGTTCAGAGCAAGCACCATTGCCAGCAGCACCAGCATCCATGGCGTAGATGACACTACGGATGGTGTCCTTGGAAGGTAAAAAGTTGGTGTCCATCTCTAAGAGGTAGGGGCTTGCAGAAGCAGTGGTTGGCCAAAAACAATAGCCTGGGGGCGTTGATGTTCTGACATGAAGTGGCTAAGGTTAGGCAGGCCATAGGGGGCACCTGCTCTTTCCCCAGCATGGGCATTAGCAGCAGTGAAGGCCAGTGCCTGGTGGCAAGGAGAAGCAGTGGCAGGAGACTGGTCCAGGGGCATTCCTCCCTCCTCATTGAAAGGACTGCGGGGGTGGGGGCTGGTGGTGTTGAAAGACATGAGCGCCAATGTTGTTAAGCTAGCAGCAAAGGGTTGCTAATTTCTATGAACAGTTAGTCAGGGACCTAATTCTTATTACTATACCTGTTGATAGTATAGTGGCAGCCTGTAGTAGGACAGAAGAATATAAAGGTGTAAATATAAAAATAGTGTTTTTTGTGATAGTGTTGCATTATATAGTGGGAGGTGGGGGAATTTCCACCAGGGGAAGAAAGGCACAGAAAGAATGACTTTCCTAATGGAGGGGAATGGGCAGGCACAGTAGAAAGTCCCGCACAAGAGAACAATTGGTTTCATACGGCTTTCCTTATGGAGGCATGTGGCAATAACTTTGTTGTTCTATTATTAACCTAAGAAGTAAAGCCCATGTCTTAAGCGTGTTTGAAAGGTGTGTTGAACACCCGTTTTAAGGGCATTTTAAACGTCATTAACCTTATTAAAACCAGAGTGCACCAAAAACAATCACGCAATTGTTATGTTGCTCAATCCCTAGGTGGACAACTTAATGTCTAATCCATTCAGGATCTGCAACAACTGGAATTCTACCTTCCAATGTAGAAGGACAGATTGGGGACCAATTATAAGTGTAAACCAAATACAGTGTAGTTTCTAGTGCCATAAAAAGTGTGTAAGATACAGCCAATCAATAAATGACAGTAGGCTAGCTCAAGAAGAGTGTAGGCTGTAGCTGAAGTGCCATGGACGCCTGATAAGGCCAGTAGCATATCACATGTCAAGGACAGCCAATAAGGATAGGCGTAGCTAGCAAAGATGGACTTATTGCAAAGATAGCCACTGAGAACTATCTGAAAGGACAAGAAGAAGGGTTGTTGCAGTATATATTGATACAGACGCCTGAAAGGAAAACAACAAGTTCTTAGTTACACCTGGATAGATTGCAGTATCTGACTAGATTGTACTCCAGTTCCAATAAACGTAATTATCTTCAAAGTTCTTGTCAGGGATCCAGCCTGTGGGGGTTCCTGGGAACTTGCGGGCAGACAGTCCGCAGGCCCAGCAGGGAGAGCCCATCACAAGATTGGGGCCAACTTTACAATATAATATAACAATTTTCCCAGGAGAGCCCAAGGTCTGCTGGCAGGTACCATAGAATCTATCAAGCTGGCAAGAGTGATGTACATCACTCCAAATATCTGAGTGGAAGTGGATTCATTGGCAGCAACAGATTCTTGTGGGCAGTTGGGCTGCGGGGTGAGAGGCGGAGTCATTGGGACCAAATACACAGGCAGGTGATTGTACTTGTTGTGGAATAGCAGGGGAGGTATAGTGATTTTGTGGCCTTCCCTGTAAACAGTCTCGGTTTCTCTAGTTCTTGCCTCAGGGTTGTAGATTAGGATTTCCTCTAGGGTGAACTCCAAATACGCCAGGTTGGGGGGGGGGGTACTTGGTGAAATGTACTGGGCCGTAGGGAGCTCCTGGTGGACAATAAAGGCCAGACAGCTGGTCTGTGGTTTCTTGGGGTTGATGGATGTGAGATGCAGAACTGCAGGAGGTAGACTGTAAATGAAATAGAACTAATATCAAATATGGAATAACCTGGTTGAACCAAAGGTTCATGTCACTTTATTGCAAGAATGGCAATGAGCAGCTTCCTGGCAGTCCAGGGTATAAGTATGCCCATCTGTCATGGGTAAACTTTTACAAATTTCTTTGGCCGGGGTGTTACTGTTTACCAGGTTATTCCAGTCCTTGATGGCATCCATTGCGGGAGTTATTTCATTGGCTGGTTCAAACTGAGAATACTCAAATTCCCTTGTTGGGTTGTGGGGTTGGTCATCTCTGGGGGGCCTGCATTCTATAGGAATTTTCTTTGTTTCCCCTTCTGTGGTGGCCCAAGTTATTTTGGGTTCTATGGCTAGGTTGCCTGCTGATTGGCTGGGTTAACAGGATCCTTTAATGTGGGGAGTGTTGATGTAGCTGATTTTGACTCATCAAGCTTTAAAGGATTTTCTGAAGTCAAATCTTGTTCTGGTTCCTGCCCAAGAATCTGCGGGCAGCCAGGTGGCTGGTCCTGCAGGCTGGCAGCCCGCCAGGTGTCAGGGTTCAAATCCTGTAGTTGAGGCTTTCCAGTAAGCATGGTCAATAGAAGTGTGTCACTTGTGACAGTTCTATTTTACTGTAGTCTGTAGTGCACTTGCATAGGATTAGGTAGAGTACATTGGAAAGGCTAACATCTATCTGTAGCTTTGAACATACCAGAAATGACCCCAGTTGCTCAACAGACTGAAAATCAGACAACCTGAAAATAATTAACAGAACATCTTCCTGCCTCAAATTAGGCAGTTAAGAGTGTTTAAAATGTTTAATGATTATAGGCTCCCTTCTTATTTTTAAAAATTTATCAAAATATTTGCTTATTTATAGAGCATGTTTTTTAAATTTAATATTAAAATTTAAAATTATATATTAATATTGTAACTTTAATAGTAAAATTTGATAATATTGTCTACCACTGGTTACTCTTATAATGTAAGGTATACTTATTATATCTAAATAGACTTTTATAGATAAATTTGGTATTATTTGGGCTTAGATAATTTTTAGTGAAGGTAACCAGAATTTTAGACATATCTGGTTAAGAAGGCGTCAACTTAAAAGTATTACATCTCTGATAAAACAAATCCTCCCTTCACTTATGAATCAATTTAATTAGAGTATGCCCTATGGAATCATATAATGAGATCTAAACCATTGAAATTTTATCTGCATTTCTTTTGGAAAGAATCTCAATTGAGTTATAAGAAAAAATCTGAAGTAGCTTAGTTACTTTATCAAAAAAATAAAACAAATTAGCCTGACAATGGAGATAGAAAATCTGAAGATTATAAGCTAGTCAACCATATTGACATAAAGATTCTTATTCCTTATTAGAAGATCTGAATGTAGAGACATTCAAAGTTTTCCCTGGCTACCCAATGCAACTGGTTTATGATTTCACTTTGATGTGGCAGTTGATGTTTTGCAGCCTAGACTTTAATTTTAGTTAAATAAAATTAATGCTCATCAAAGCAAAGCAATGATATCTATTGAATAAAATATATGCTAATTGAAAGCTGCTCTTGTTGACTATTGTTTGCTACCAATTAGAGGGCTTCAAGGGCCAGAGGACCTGAGAAATTCACCTGAAGATAAAATTGCTGCATTCAAATATATTAAACTAAAACCCTCAAACTTGATATATTTTGAGTAAAAAGTTTGACTCCAACCATTTTTTATGTTGTGGAAATAAAAAATTTAAACATTTAAAAACCATTTTTATTTTACTATGCACCATTTAAAATCAGTGAAGATGCAATAGCACTTTTTGATCCCTTATAGTGAATAAAAGAGAAGATTATAATGACATCTATTTAGACTTAATAAAGAAAAGAAGCACCAAGCCCATACTTGATAAATATATTAGTTTCAAATTAAAATAAATTTTATTGCATTTCAATTTAAAGCAGACATATTAACTTAATTATAAATTTATCAAGCTTTAAAATAAGTTGATTGTATGTTTATCAATGTAAACTAAAAAATAATATATTTCTTTGTTTTTAGTAAAATAAAAGTTTAATCTCCTTTGGGCTCACTAGAAACCTCTCTTATTTTCAGTTCTTTAATTTAAAAAATTCCTAAAAGCTTATATGCTTAATAATCCTTTTCATATCTCCTCTCATCCTCAACTTTTCCAAGTTTATTTCTCCTTGGGTTTCACTTGGACCAAACTCCTTTTAAACAGTGTTTGAAGGTATTTAAAATAAATATTAATTCTTGAAAAGAAGCTATTTCTTATCTCTTCTTATTTTCCATTAAGCTATTTATTATCAATATTCTTCTTCTTTTATATATAAGATGTATATAACTTATCAAAGGATGATGTAATTAAGATATATAACATTTTTAATTATCTCATATTTTAGCATCTTTAAGTGTATTCTGTGCAATAGGTTTTAAGACTCCTATGCTCTTAGAAGTTTATTTTGTTACTTATACAAGCATTATATCTTATACAATAACTAAAATTTCTGTTTCTATACTCTTTTACTAAATTTTTGTTCATTACTATTTTGAATTATCCAGTATAAATTTGCTAAACCATTATTCAATTCATGAAATGTTTTTTGAGCTTCCTTTAATATCTATAGAGCTTAAATTATCATTATTAACCAATATTTTTTTATTTTTAATTGAATATATAAGTTCTGAAATCAAGATGACACCAGCAATAATTGCAGCTTAACTTAATTTAATATTTAAGATATTTGAAGCTGGTACTGATACCATTTTAAAACTAAAGTCAATTCTGTAAGCTTACTGTTGTTTTTTAAGGGGATGCTTTAAAGTTAGGCTGAAACCTTGATTTTGAAAGCTTAGGATAGCTCATTTTGAAAAAAGGAGGTTTATGATGATATATCTTCATATAGTATGAGATTGGAATCTCTGTGGTTAGAAATCATGAGATGGATGGTTTTGATATGACCATCTTCCAATTCAACTCTTTTACCATCCAACCTTGCCCCAAAGTTCTGGGGATCATCCAGGGAAGATGGGGTCACAGAATTAGTGCCACTGATTTATGACCTCTGGTTTAAGTGGTTTTCAGAGCTTTGATAATAAGAAAAGCCAACTTTAATGACAGAATAATTAAGGACTGATAAATTAATATGTATAACCATAGATTTGGATTGGTTCTATTATGTTCTGATGAGTTGATTTTGTTTGTATCTGAGTTGAACAGGCTCAAGGTCACAGCTTTAAAAACTACTGTAATTACCTCAAGGATGTACACAGTAATCAAATTGTTTTTATTTTTTTAGCTTCAAATATACTATAACAGTGTGACCTGATAACCAATCTTGGACAAGGTAGCTCAGTTTGAGTTTCCTATTCCAGTAATTTATTAATTCCTCTTTTAATCATGATTTATGTCCCATTCTTATAAAAATGTAACTTTAATCATGGACTTCACTAGATTTATTTATACTTTAAAGCCAAGGGTTGATTTTGTGATATATCATACATTAGAACTGTCACAACATATTTGATTACTCCCTCTCAGGGAATTAACGCCCTGAGTAGTTCACCAAATGGCCCACTACACAACTCACTGACTAATTATTAACTTGTGGCACTCCTATTATTTGCCCATCTATTATAGGGATCAAACAATCCAAATCCTAAAAGAAGCGCAACTTGAATAAGCCTCATGACTTAAGAGGAACATTACTCAGATAAGCCCCATGACCTCCATGACGTACATGGACAGCATCTGGCTTTCCATGATACTATATATTATCCTATATCCATATCAAATAAAGTATCATTCTCTTCTTAATTTCCCCTTTATCTTGTTCATTATACTTCATAAGAAGTATATACTCAACAGAACTTATAAGCCCCAAAATTTTTTAATAATAACTATTTTTGGGGACCTATTTAAAGATAAACTGTGTATGGCAAGGCAAAGACACCAACTGTAAACCAAATCAGCCTCAGATTTTTGTCGTGCTTTTTGCTTTACAGCGCCACAATTATTTGAGATTATAGGGCACATGGCATTTGCCAGAATACATTCATATGTGATTATATGAGTAGTACTGTATCAGAAGAGCCAGGATTGAACGAAACCATGATTATTGCCCAGCAATGGCTTCTGATTGCGCAAAAGCACTTAGGGATCAAGATAAAGGTCAACAAGATTAAGGATAAAATAAAGATGGTTCAAAGATGATTTTATTGTAAATGATTAATTCTTCTTATACCTTCTACAAGGGTAATCTCTGGGCTGCTAGCAATGTCTTCTAGGACATTCTAACACGCCCCAAATTTGGGTAATTATTAATCTAGGTTTGGCGCTTATTACACGTCAACCAATAGAATATTTTCATCTTCATCCAGCACAGGCAATACTTGCTGGCATGGAATAATTTAGTACTTCAGGATTACTTCCTACTTCTCTGGAATACTGCAAGCTTAATGCTTATTAATGTGTAAAATATAGGAATTTGAGATTATGGGGAATTGAACCCAGCGCCTCAGCGCCCAATGTGAAAGTAAAGCGGCGTCTTGGCGCCTGCAATATTTGCCAGGCGGCGCCGCAGCGCTTGTGTATTTTTAAAGTGCTGCGGCAGAAAATTATGTCTCATTTAATTGCCAGGGCGGCGCTTATCATTGGCTAGTTTAAGGCTCAGGTCAGCAGACTACTGCTGATCCAATATGCATATAGTTTATACTGCCAATTTATATAGTTTGGTAGCTGCAATTCATATCCACAAGCTCTGTCATAATTAGTATCATTGTATTTTGTACTACTAATTTATGGATTTGGTTGTAACAGTCCCAATCTGTGAGCTCCGTCATAATTGGCATCATTGCTTGGTCAAAATTTCCAACAATTTTCTTCACAATTTCTGTCAGGAGGCGTAGTACTCTGACCTTAGTGCAGAAGAGATCAAATCCCAGCATTGATTGAACTCCAAGTCTACAATAAATTCCAGTCCTAACTCTGTACAGGCATAGTTTAAATTTAACATCAACAACCTAGCTTGGAAGAACTGCCTTTGGCATTTATAATCCTGATGTTAAAATTAATAACTTCACAAAACATTTTTAACTTATATACATTAAATGAAGCCAGCTTCACCACCAAGTCAACTTCATCTTGATTACTGAAAAATTGGCAAAATTTATCTCCAAAATACCTTAAAAGCCACAACCTACCCAAATTTATATAAATTTTAGGTAAAAATGGCTTCATATAAACTGCACAAAGTACCATTTAATAAATCATCTATTTAATGAAAACCTGTTACACATTGCCTCTTATCCAGTATATAATGGTATATTCCAAGCATTGAAGAGGAAAATATTATTAAGCAACTATCCCAAGTTGAAAAAGATATTTTAAACCCATTATGAAGATTAAATGCTGATTTTAGTAAACTAGTGCTGAAAAGAGAACCTTCCTACTAACTTCTATAAAAAGGTCTCCAATCAGGTCTAGTAGCTGAAATAAAAGCACCAAATGATGGTATTCTAGCCCAATTGATATGCTTAAACTTATAAAAAATATATATTAAATCCAAGCCAAAAAGTTAATGATGTACAATAATTTAAAAGCAATCAGATTTTTATAGTTTAGCAAATCCCAGGTCTTGAAGTGGACTTAATCAATCAATGTAGTACTAATGGAAGTTATAGAAGCTTTGTTTAATTAATAGTATATATGGATAAGTTTAAGAGTGATAATATTTTAACTGACAGCTTTGATATAGCTCTTTAGGTTTCTAATAATAGTAATAACTATCCAAATGTAATTAATAAGTCAATTTAAGAGTAGCAGGTTATTTTTTAACAAAGAGAAGGTTTCTATAGGGAAGTATCTTAGTTTACAAATAAAGATTGAATATGGTCTATGGCTTAAAGATAATATTGCTGTGCAGCAGATATAATAAGAATAGAGGCACTGATTAACTATGGGCACAATCAGCTTATTTGTTAATATTATTTAGATTGTATAGATATTTGTGAGATATAGTATTGGTAATTAAAAGCAGTCACATAGGCTATATGAAACAAGGAAACATGTAGTCTAGGAATATATGGCAAGTTTCTGGATAGAATACTTAGCTTTAAAGGGATGGGGTTACAGAACAGTCAATCATCACATTGCTAAAGGCAACATCATAGTAAAAAATTGTCAGGATCATATTAAGACTATAAATAAATACCCAGATCAAATATTGTAAAGTGATATTTATTTTTTACTTTATTAATATTTACTCTATCCGTTTATGGCAAAAAGTGACCGTTCTGTAATAAATTGGGCATAATGCCAGCTGTGATTGAGCCATTAATAGTGCAAAGATATGTTGAAGTTTATGAAAATATAACAGATTAACTAAATAACACTAATTGATTTGTAAAAGACCACATTTTTATTAAAGATAGATTAATACAAGCCCACTAAAATATAAAATCCATTTTTATATGAGTTTGGATCCAAGTTACAACAATTTCTTATCCAATATAACTTATGGTATGGGCTAACATCTAAACATTGGAATTTTAATCAAGCTGGATATTGTTTTTCATTGCAAATTCCGAATATTTATTAAATATCTTAAATCTTGTAGCTGCAGGATTGCATCTAGTATTGATTTTCAAAAAAATACTGAGAATAGTTTTACATTTTCCCCAAATTAAGCATGTCTGATCTAGAACCGCAATTTATTCTACTCATAAAACTCTGGATAGATTTTTTTAGCTAAATTCTTACCCGAATAAAGAAGATTCTTTATCAGAGCAGTTGTTGTTTGCTAACTGGTAATTTCAAGCTTTTTCTGAAAAGCTTGATAACCTTTTTTATACGCCAACTATAAGTACTTCTTATTTCCAAACATTTTCTTTAACTCTTTCCTTTATATGGTAAAATCCTTAAATTTTATTGAGAAAAATCCATTTAATTTCTATATTTTATGCAGGAATTATAATTATTTGGTTTATGGGTGATTTTGATGTTTTGTTTTGCTCAGGGAACTATCTTTAAAAATTTTGTATTTGCTGTCACTTTGATTAATATTTTTAGAACAGTTTTACAGATTGGATTGTCTACATAAGTAGTTTATTCCTTGAGAGATAGAGTAATGTTTTTAAACCTTAAACTTTTTCCTGCAATGCTTTGGTTATTTTGCAATTGATTAATTAAACTGTCTGCGATTATTGGAATTAAATAGGTCTAAAGACCTTACAATTTTCCTTTTACTGGTACTTGTTTAATTTATTTAACGCGAGCCAGTTCTGAACCAATTTTTTTTGGAATTTTTACATTTTTTAAAATAGCGTTCTTCGCTATAGACATATCTTAATCTTCTCTTAAAATTTCATGCTTTTCACGTGATCCCGATAAATGACCAAAGCCAAGATCAATCCAATTAAATTCAACTTCTAGCAAGGATCCGTCTTTGATTGTACGAGAAAGTCTAGAGAGTTCATAGAAGAGTTTGTATCGGAAGATGTTTTTGCTCCTAGATTTGAGCGTATCTGGATCATTTTTGCAAACTAGTTGATTGAGAAGCATTATTGATGGTTTACATTGAAACAAATGTTAACTCATCTAAAATAATTTCTTATGCCAATTGCCAATTTATTCAGCCGCCCTAGGAAAATCAGCATAGGAACGTAAAATTCACGTCCAAGTAGTTGATGTGATCCAATGTGCTGAGCAGGGGAACCCTGGAGTTGGAGCAGGTGGCATCTTCTAGCTCAAGGCTGGTGCAGGACTTAATGGTCTTACCGACCAAGAAGATTTCCCGGTGGTGATGGGCATAGCCCATTGTGTAGGGGGGTACGTGGGGGACCTTGTCGCGGTTGTTGACGACGCGAAGATGAGTAGAGGCTTGGCGATTCATCCAATTTGCAAAGGCTTCGTTACCGACCCGAGGTTGACCAAAGGTAACCAACTTAATGCTGGACCAAGGAATGTTCAGTTGTCGCTTCAGCATGAGACTGCTCAAGCTGGATACTGCTCCACCCAAAGAGTGTCCAGTGATGGTGATTGTGTAGTTCTTATGCTTGGATACAAGTGTGCGAACGGTGGGGATGATCTTAGCTCCAATGGCATTTGAATACTGCAAGAAGCCTTGGTGCACTCGGATCCCTTTGGTGCCATCGCCGACATCGAGATCTACCATGCCAATGTTGAAGTCCATCACCCAGTTTCGGATGTTAGACGAGCCACGGAACGCAACCACAATTGTCTTCAAGGCATGATCCACGGCAACGTAGGCTTTTCCTCCAGTAAGCAAGTCATCTGCAACTGCAACCAACTCCACTCTTTCCAACGCGCGACAGTGCTTGCATGTCCATAGACGAAGAGCTCCATCGGAGCAGTAGGTAGCAGCTGAATGTTTGATCATGCGACGCATCAAACTATCTTCCTCAGGTGTCACTTTAGCCCCGACATCTGTAACTCGGACAGGCTTTGCGGTAAAGTTATCCGCTGGAAGAGTGTCAATTTCTTTCATCATCTTGTAAAGGAAGGGTTGTCTTAACTGGCTTGGAAACTCATCGCCATAAGCACTGAGAAAAAGGGCGGAAGCAGCATACAAAAGCACTTTGAAGGTTCGCATAGCCAATATCGCCAGATCATTTGGTTTATATACCCTAAAACTCGTTTAAAGCTTAGCTAAAGCTTTTAACGGAAATTTAATTAAGAAATTTGAAGAATTATATTCTCTTAGCATTTGCCACTCTCGCTAATACATGCAAGGCTAAAGTTATCCACTAAACAATACTCCAACTTAATATATGTTCAACCAATTATATGGCGGGCTATAAACTCAAATGAGGCCTAATTTATGATTTTTCTATTAAATAGATTTAAAGTCAAACCAATTGCCAAAATATTTGGTGAAGCAAAAATTATCCCAGACTCACATGAATAGCTAAGGATATACTTGAAGACGCCTGGTCCTGGTTAAGTTATTTATGACGTCAAAGAAACTTTTTTGAAATATACTTTAGTTTCTTTTCCAATTCAGAATACAGAACTCTGTGGATGTCCGCAGCAAGCTAAAACTGAAAATAATTTCCACTTTTGGTCGGCATGAATGAAAAAGTCTGGTCATTGAAATCTAAGCTCCAGATTCGATAAGGGAGACCTCTATTGTTAAAGAAACTTCATCTCAAAAGGCTTTAAATTTTAAAAAGGAATATCACACCATTGAAATCAATTTCTTCCCCTCCCCCTCCAAAGTTCTACTCTTTAACTTTATAGTTATGAAAAAGATATTAAAAATACCCAAAACTCTAATAGGAATAAAAGTTCAAAGTTTTAATGAGAGATGCATAATTCAAAAGCCCTTTCACTCCAAGTATTGTCACTCTAAAAATAATTAGGTTTATAAATGATTTAATTTACTTTAAAGGTTTCTTATATCTAACCTCTATAATTTAAAATTAAAATATAATAGCCTAATATTTTATTATCACCAACAAACAATATTTCTGTCCCAGCCAGTGTTGTATCCTGAATTTCTATCAATAACCATATTTCACTCAATAGATTTCCTAATATCCATTGATATTAATATTCCAAGAATTTATATGGCACCTATAGTAGACTTAATAACTGTCACAATGGATAATAATAACCCAATCCAAGCAAAACCCAGCTGCTGGTATAATTCCAAACCCTTTTAACGGGGATTTAGACATTAACTGCAAAAACAGCATTCCAGAAAAAGAAAGCAAATCTAAGAAAATTAGTCGAGTCTAACCAAAGAGCTCCAAGCACCAAACAATAGTCGCACTAGCTTCCAAGGTTCGCTAATCTGATATACTTTTAAAGGAATAAACACAATGACAGTGTCTAAGAATATTGTTTAGTTAATAATTCTATAATAAACCGATCTACTAAAAACCCATACAGGTTCTAAATAAACTAATTAGTTAAGGTTAGTGATGCTTCGGCTCAGCCCCGGCTGGGTTTCGGCTATTGGCAGCTATAGCTAAAACAGCATATAGTATATTTGAATTTTTTAAAATAAATCTTTGATGCGAGTGACCCAGAGCCATAAACTGGCCGCGCTTGCCCGGGGCTTAGCCGAAGCAGCCCTAGTCAAGGTTACAGTGTCAAATCACTTAGATAAGTTGATTAATAATGCTTAAATACGCCGCATACTCTGAGCATCCAATCTTAATTAAAATAGTATACCTCAGCAGATACTTTAAATTTTGGGATTCAAAGGGTTCATCTCGGCTAAACTATAGCAGCTCTGATATAACAAACCCATAAAAAACAACTTGGGTTTCCATAGCAATGTCTCACCTAAACCATCCAATTTCTGAGTGCCATAAATGTGACTGCACTACAGTCCCTTTGGGCCAAGGTTAAGCAAAGTTGATGGATTGCTGTGGATCTCATAAACTGAGTTGAAAACAGTAGGAATGGTTGTTAAAAAATCCGCCAGATATAAATTTAACACCCACTTTTTCATATGGATCTGGGAGGATTTTCTTGCAGGGACCCCCCTTTATCCTTTATTTTATGCTCTTTCAACGAGGTTCTTTAAAGCATGCTTTAGGTTGATCCAAAGGGATTTACTGGCCGTTAATACCTATTTAGAAGAGTTTACTACCAGTAAATCTTCCCTAATCAAGTTAGTCAACTCACAGTGGTGGTGAAGTACCTGTAAATCTATCAGGTCATACCAATAGAGGGGATGATTGGATAATTGGTTCAATTCAGGTCATAAAGTTAGATGCCTCTAAACCAATCAATTAATCAGTAAGTTTAATTTATACTCTTAAATATGATTAATGAGGATTTAGCCATGGGGTCAAAAGTGCTGTGAATATGCCAAGACAAAGGTTAATGGTAACCAATGAGATGTCACAAATACAGTTAACAACTTGTTAATCATATGGTCAAAATGAAGTTGACTGGGCAAAATGAGATAAAATTGTCTCTGTTAAAAATTGTCTGCTAGTTCCCAATCAGAACCATCAAACGCTTGGATATAGAATAAAATTTTACCAGGGCTTGGTGCCAGAAGTCTAGAATACTTCAAGCCATGGAAGCACATGTCAACAAAAGGTTACAGGTGATTCTTGAATGTACTTGGGTGGGTTATTACATGTTAAGAACATCTATATTATATTCTACAAAGCTCTTGATTAAATGGTCTTGTTGTGCCATAAATCACACAGTAGAAATACAGGTATGATCCTGGAAATGGAGGAGCTTTCAGCCAAATTTACCCCAAAATTTATAAAGGGAACATTAATTGAAGAATTAGAACATTACAAAATTGTGTCTTTTCCCTTGTGTATCTTTACTCTTTCATATCTTCTGTTTTCTATAAATTTAAGTTTGGGGTTACCAAGGGGAGGTGATAAAGACCTACCCTGAGGAGACCCTGAAAGAGGTTCAAAAACTGTATCTGGAGCTGCTCAAAGATCACTTTTACAAGGAGGTGTCACAAGTGACAAACTCCTATTGACCATGCTTACTGGAAAACCTTCACTACAGGATTCAAACCCTGATACTCTGCGGGCTGCCAGCCCGCAGATTTTTGGGCTTGAACCAGAGCAGAATTTGAGTTCAGAGAATCCTCTAAAGCTTGATGATTCAAAATTACCTACATTGAAACTCCCCACGTTAAAGGTTCCTGTTAACTCAACCAATGAGAGTGCATGCCTAGCCATAGACCCCAAAATAGCTTGGACCACCACAGAAGGGGAAACAAAGAAACTTCCTATAGAACATGGGCTTTCCAGAGATGACCAACCCCACGACCTGACAAGGAAATTTGAGTATTCTCAGTTTGAACCAGCCAATAAAATAACTCCCGTAATGGATGCCACCAAGGACTGGAAAAACCTAGGAGACGGTAAAACCTGGGCCAAAGAAATTTGTAAAAGTTTACCCATGACAGATGGGCATACTTATACCCTGGACTGCCAGGAAGTTGCCCATTGCCATTCTTGCAATGAAGTGACATGAACCTTTGGTTCAACCAGGTTATTCCATATTTGATATTATTTCTATTTTGTCTACAGTCTACCTCCCGCGGTTCTGTACCTCACACCCATCAACCCCAAGAAACTGTGGACCAGCTGCCCAAACTTTATTGTCCACCAGGAGCTCCCTTTGGCCCAGTACATTTCATCAAGTACCCACTTAACCCTGTGTATTTGGAGTTCACCTTAGAGGAAATCCTAATCTACGGCCCTGAGGCTAGAACTAGAGAGACAGAGACTATTTACAGAGAAGGCACCAAAATCACCATACCTCCTCTGCTATTCCGCAACCAGTACAACTACCTGCCCGTGTATTTGGTTCCAATGACACCACCTCTCACCCTGCAGCCCAACCGCCCACAAGAATCTGTTGTGGCCAATGAATCCACCTTCACTCAGATATTTGGAGTGATGTATATCACTTTTACTGGCTTGATTGATTCTATGGTACCTGCCAGCAGACCTTGGGCCCTCCTGGGCAAATTGTTATCTTATATTGTAAAGTTAGCACCAATCTTGTGGTGGGCCCTCCCTGCCTGGCCCGCAGGCCGTCTGCCCGCAAGTTCCCAAGAACCCTCACAGGCTAGATCCCTGACAGGAGGGAACACCTGCACAAAGCAGTTATATCTTTTTTGGGATGCTGATCATATTCTAGTGGGATTGAATCAGTTCTTTTATAATTGAAAACAAGCAACAAAGAGGAAAAGTAAAGGTCAGCAGAGAGAGAAGAGAAAGGTGGGGAGGTGATTTTAAAGTATAAAGATGGCAATAATGAGTTAATGTGGTACAGTTCAGGTAGAAAATGCTCTCCAAAGCTTTAAATAGGATTCTAAAACTTAAGAGAGTCAATCTGTGAAAAACAACAGTATGACAGACATTAATTCCAGAATCAAGTACAACTATGATAATACCACAGTCGTAGTGAATAACAGAAAGTTTTCAGGCTGTTAATACAATTGATACCTTTAATAGAACCAGTTCCCTCAATTAAAATAACTAATAAATAATATATCTTTTTTAAAAAAGGATAAAGATATATATAACTAGCAAGTTGGTTTAAAGTCACACTTTAAACTAAACAATGCAAGATTTTAGGAAATTAGATATTTTGGGTTGATTACTAAAAGACTACAGGACCCCAGTCCCCAATTTAATATATTAAAGAGCTTAAGTCAAGCCTGTGATTAGCATCAGACATCAATCTCTCAATACTATACAGATTAATATATAAAGAAATCCATTCAGTGTTTATAAATAAATTTTATCAAGATTTATATCACAAAACTTTAATAGATCACAGGTATAAGGGACTATAGACATATCTATATAGGATTGAAATTAAGGATAAACATGCTAATTTTTGATGTAGAGTAATTTTTATGATTTTTGATGAAAATGAACGGGTTGAAAGAATATTTTACCTAAAAATGTCTATCCAGATCAATATGATCAAACCAAGGGCTATTTGCAACCACTTTAGCTAAAAAAACCAGGCCATGTGGATGTATTATAAGGACAGTGTTGAGTAGTTACTCCTTGTTGCTGTAACTGTGCTGTTTTTGCAGAGTTACAAGGGGAAAATATTTAGAAACTAGATAATAATCTTTATTGAGAGATAGTGATTATATAGTTATGGTGAATCAAGGATAACAGGAACATGATAGTGCTGATCACGTGGTTGAATGATGAAGAGGGGTGGCTTGATCCTTGTAATGAGTCAAGCGCCAAAACAAGTCACCCACCAAGAGTGATCAGCTTTTATTCATATTATTGTATTTGGTAATTCAAGTTGTCTTCCTAACTTGGCTTCAGGTGAATGGATAATTAGGTCACGGGTCACAAACCCGCTTACTCAGAACCTTGCTGGCGGGTTGAGCCTGCTGTTTTGACACCCCCGGGTGAAGGTTGGCCTCCTATGGGGGCAGGTTGTCAGGGAGGTTATTGAGAGCCCAGGTGCCATACTGGACTAACTGTTTCTTGGTGGCAGATAACAGGTCTCTTGTTGCTTTTGTCTTGCCTTGCAGGGCCTGAGGCAATCATGGTGGAGGACCTTGTCCTGTTTACGTTTACTGAGCCCTTGCACAAGGTAAGTGTTGTTTTCATTTACCTTTAGGATGATGGCAGGGCCAACTTTTTCTGGTTGCAGTTTACTCTTGTCGGTATTCATGACCCAGACTTTGTTGCCAACCTTGTGTCTGTCTTTGATGGGGGTGAAGGTCTTTTGTAGACGCTTATCTTCCTTTTCTGATTGGTTGCTATTGGCCTGTATGACCTGGGGATCTGAGTGGGGTGGAACCTTGTCTGGCATCTCCAGCTTAGGTCCTGATAGCGCCCAGATGATATTGGGTTGTGTTCCATAAACTAGCTCAAAGGGGCTTTTGCCAGTGGATCTGTTCACACAGGTCCAGCATACAAGTAATGAGGTCAGTAGCAGCTTGTACCAGTCCTCAGATCTCCCGGCAGTGAGCTTGGCCAAGGCTTGCACTAAGCTGCCATTCAGCCGCTCCACATGTCCATTGGCCTGAGGGTGGTAAGGTGTTGTCACCGTGTGCTGGACCCCATTCTTGGTGAGGTATACATTGGTATCTTCAGAGATCAATTCTTTGCCTCTGTCAGTTATCAGGAGTTCTGGCTTTCCAAAGTTGCTGATAATTTCTTTTCCTATGAAGTGTTGTATGTCATTGTCAGTATGTGTTTTAACTTCTTGGGCTACTGGTCACCGTGTGGCAAAGTCAATGGCGGTAATAACATACTTTTTTCCATTACTGTAGATTCAGAACCTGAACGTAAAAATGTGGATTGTCAAATCCTTGGTCCAAATTTTGAATCACTTTTGTGGGCAACTCAGCTGAGTGAAAAATAAAAAATTTAATAAAATCAACCATTTATTTCTATTTTTTTTGATTTATTTAAATTGGTAAATTTTGAATCTCTTGAGCAGATAACTCAACTAACAAAAGACAAAACACAGCAAAAAAATGCGGGATACATGAATCAGAAATGCGGGATTCTAATGTAGGATTTGAGATTTCCTGTATTTCAAACAAATCATAGACATCATGAGATACTTAACAAATCTGAAATTGTGGGATTGTCAAATCTAAGAACCAAGTTTCAAATCATAATTGCAAGGAATTTGAAATAAATATAATTTATAGTGTCTCAAAAAGGATGCCAAATGATCTAGAGCGGATTTGTGCTGATTCTTTTAGGAATCATAAGCATTCTCAACAATTGCCCTATTCCAATTTAGGACAGCTAAAATTTAGATGCTTGATTACAGTAGATTTTAAAAAACGCTAATAATAAAGTAGAATTTTATATTACAATCTATCTTATCATGTTGTCTTTCCTTTGGTGTGTTGATTATGTGCTTACAATTAATTGGACAGCTTCACCTCCAGTTGCCTTGGCGATAGGAAATCAAGCTGTCCAATTAATTGTAAGCACATTATCAACACACCAAAGAAAAGACAACATGATAAGATAGATTGTAATATATAATTCTACTTTATTATTAGTGTTTTTTAAGATCTACTGTAATCAAGTATTCTTAGTAACAATACATGAATACATAGTTAGTAAACTAATGGTTTATCTTTTCCCCCTCTCCTTCCCCAAAAAACTTTTAAAAAATTTCTGCGTCATCAGGAGGGTAGCTCATATATCATTATATGGTTTTATGGTCGCTATATTAGTGATTTAAAGTACAGAATATTTCATCATTTCCAGTTTAGACAATTTTTCATTTCACTTAATTTCATGTCTATACATGGTTAAAGAGATTGAGATTTCATTTGATTTTATCCAGAGTGGAGCTTCTTGATTTGGGTTGATTTGTCCTAGTTACTTACTGTACATTCAATTTGGATTCCAGTTCCCGCAATTATTATTTGAGTTTACTAGTGGCATTCAAAAGTGATTTGAAATTTGGTTCTTGGATTTGAAAATCCCGCAATTCTGAAAACATAGTAAACTTAATGAAAATGGTTAATGGATTTGAAAGCTTCAAATCTGATTCCAGTTAATTCATTTTGTCCATTGGAAATATGCAGTTTGACTTGAGCTTTGCAAAGTGTCTATGAGTTCCTGAATTTTTAAAAATTCAAATAAATACTTAAAAAATCAATTTAATTAAAAAAGGCTATCCTGCAAAAGTGATTCAAAATTTGGACCAAGGATTTGACAATCCTGCATCTTTACGTTCAGGTTCTGAATTTACAGTATGTTTCCCGGACATAGGCCCCACAATATCCAGGGCCCACATTTTGAATGATAGTTGTGTGCAAATGGGTAGTACTGATTTAGGCAGGGTCTCACTCCTTGCAAAATTTTCACACACTTTGCACTGGTCCAAGACTTCTTGAACGTCTCAATACAAGGTTGGCCACCAGGCCTTGTGTTTTAGGAATTTGTAAAGGTTGCGGCTTTTTGTGTGTCCTAGGTCTCTGTGGTAACGTAGGATTGTGTTGACTTGTTGATGTGTGGGAATATATGGGATGGTTGTTCTTTTGGACATTTTTTGGTGTAGGGTTCAATATATGTCAGCAAATAAGTGCTTGTTCTTAATGACAGTTTCTTTTTTTATGTTGGTGGCACCAGGGGGAAAGCCTTTGTCTTTTGTACGCAACACCAGGAGAGGCCAGTCTGTGTCAATCCCATTCTTGCCCCTCATAGCTCTGACGTATAGTTGTGACAGCTCATCAGCCATGGCCAGCTCTGGGCCCAGCTTATACTGTATGAGCATGTTGAACCTTTTCAGAAGCTCCATCCAGAGGGCTTGACGGCAGGATAGGTTTGCTTGGGTTTTGAAGTAGATGAGTGATTTGTGGTCTGTTAAGGTTGTGAACTCTTCTTGTTGTTCTAAGTAGCAACGTCATTTGACTAGGCAGTGCACAATTACCAACAGCTCTTTGTCATGTATAGGGTATTGGCACTTGCCATCTGTTAATTTGCGTGATTCATAGGCCACGGGCAGGAAGTCACCATCATTGTTTTTGATTTGTAGTACTCCTCCAATGGATGTGTCAGAGGCGTCTGTCTCCATTTTATATTCCCCATCACGTTTGGGGTATTATAGGATGGGTGCTGTTGTGAGTTTCTCTTTAAGACTTCTGAAGCAAAGGTCACATTGGGTGGTCCATACAAATTTGGATTTGGCGCCAGTTATGGGGACAGGGGTGTAGTCAAGAACCACAGTCAGGTATGAATTGTCATACATAGGCAACCATCCTCAGGAATGTGCAGAGTTCTGACTTGTCCTTTGGCGGTGGCATTTT
This sequence comes from Entomophthora muscae, assembly GCA_014839935.2. NCBI lineage: Eukaryota > Fungi > Entomophthoromycota > Entomophthoromycetes > Entomophthorales > Entomophthoraceae > Entomophthora > Entomophthora muscae. The sequence continues at coordinate 42,936 of QTSX02005235.1, read as the reverse complement.
TCAAATAGCCTGGATCTTCTGGCTGTCAGGTTTAATGCTGTCTTTTAAAACTACGTGTCCCAAGAAGGGCAGCTGTTTGTGGAAGAATTGGCATTTGGAGGGCTTGGCTAGCAGCTTATGTTGTGCTAGGGTGGCAAAAACTGCCTCCAGGTCCTTGTGATGCTGTTCTACTAAGGCACTGTAGACAATGATGTCGTCCAGGTATACCAGGGCATGCTTGCCAATGTGGGGGCAAACACCTTGTTTGTGAAGATCACAAAGGTCAACAGGGTGTTTGTCATCCCAAAGTTGAGTGCCACACACTTGTAAAAACTGTATTTAGTGCAGAATGCTGTTTTGGGGATGTCTTCTTCCTTGATATGGATCTGGTATAGCCTGCAATCAGATCAATCTTGGAGAAGACCACAGCACCTCCCAAGGCATCAAAAAAGTTATTGATGAGTGGTAGTGGGTAACAGTTTTTGATGGTAACTTTGTTTAGGGCTTGGTAGTATGTTACCAAGCGCAGGGTACCATCCTTCTTTGCTACAAATAATACAGCAGCACCAAAAGGGGACTGTGAGGGAATGATAAGTCCTTTCTCCAATGCCTCTTTGAGGTAAGCATGCAGGGAGTTGCCCTTGTTTGGGGTGAGGCAATAAATGGGTCACACCTTAGGTACCGCTCCTTTGAGTTGGATGGAGTGTTGGATGTGTTTCTATGATGGCAACCGGGTAGAGCCTCCAAAAAGATTTCTGGGTGTTAGGCTACAATTTCACAATCCTGAGGTGTAGTGGTGTCCTGGTGATCTTTGAAATGGATAATCTTGTACTGGCAAGAGTCCCAGTCAATTGCATTGAGGTTCTCCTGTTTGTCCAAAGTCTCTGTGATATATACAAAGACATGGTTGTGCAGGAGTTGGTCTACTGAGTCAGGGTAGATCTGGTGATTGACACCTTCCTGTTTGATGGTCAGTACTGAGGTTGTCCAGTCTACATGGGGATTGTTCTTTTGAAGTCATTCCAGTCCCAGTACAATGTCAAACTTGGGAAAGTCAATGACAGGACCTTGAATGGTGGAATGTAGATTCTCTAGCATGACAGAGAAGGGGGGAAGACTCACATGTTATAGCAATGTGATATTCATAAGCTAAAACCATATTTTTAATCCGCAAAGGATTAGTGGCTATATTGAACTTATCTACAAAGCTGCTGTTGACCAGGGTTTGCTCTGCGCCTGAGTCCAGGAGTCCTGAGCCCATGTAACTGCAAAAACAGAAAGGGTAAGACATCAGTTTATTTGGGTGTCTGGCAATGGTGTACAATACTGGGTCTTCTGAGGGTACTTGAATCATTGAGCATTGATCCAAGTCCTCAGGCCGGTATTCATTGTTGGGCAAGTCAGGAATAGTCTGGGGAGAGCTTGGCTTGCTTAATTCTCTCTCCGGGCTTTTCCCTTGTCTTGATTGTCTTGAGTGGCAGTGACACAGAAATGGGTTCAGTTTGATTGGCTGTTGTTCTGTTCTGTGTCCATTTGAACCTGCAGGTTTGTGGTTTGCACTGCCGTTGTTATTCCCAGAGGGTGGTCTGTTTGAACGCCCAGCTGGGTGAGAATCCTTGGGTTGTTCTCTTTTTCCTGTTTGTGCCTTGTGGAGACTGTTGGACATTTGTTTGGCTTTCTATGCCATGCCATAAAGGCTTTGCAAGTTGGTTACTTGATCCAGGTTCATGTGTCTCATTACGTACAACTTGAGTGCGTTGTAGTACATGAGATGGGTGGCTGGAGTGTCAAAAGCTATGTTGGAGGGGGCGCATAGTTGGAGTTCTCATAAGTGCGGGTGAGCTCCTTTACAGTGCCAGTCTGGGTCAAGTTCTTCACTTGGTGGATAATCATGAATGTGGTGTCCTTCAGCACAAATCTTGCCAAGAAGTCTTGTTTGAAGGTGTCATAATTCTTCCTATATGTTCTTCATACCACTTGTTACACCAGGTGCCAGCATCTTGAGTCAGTCTAATGGAGATTTCTGCAATCCAGAATCTCTTTGGGCATTTCATCTGCTCTAGCTTGCTTTGGGAAGATTAGATCCATGCTGTGGTGTTTTTGCTCCAGAAAAATACTCCAATACAGCACTTTAAAGTCTCTGGGCTACTGGGGCTGGCATTATGTTTTTTTCTGTTGTTCAATATGTAGGAGAAGGTGTCTGGAAGAACCCCTGTGCCAACAAGGCATCAAAAGAAGAGAGTGGAATTACCATGTTCTGATACAAAACAAAACCATCAGGTATTTTGGCACCAGGCGTGTACGGTGCCCAGTCCAGTGGAAGGCCAGACATGATTCTATTGAGGATTTGTTGGCCGCGGCAAGTACAGGCAATAGGCAGAATTTTGCAAGATAAAGTAGGATGAAAAACCTGCCTGTGCTACCAATGTTGTAACTGTGCTGTTTTAGCAGATTTACAAGGGGGGAAGTATTTGGAAACTAAATAATAATCTTTATTGAGAGATAGTGACTATATGGTTATGGTGAATCAAGAATAACAGGAACATAATAGTGCTGATCACACGGCTGGATGGTGAAGGGGGATGGCTTGATCCTTGTAATGAGTCAAGCGCCAAAACAAGTCACCCACCAAGAATGATCAGCTTTTGTTCATGTTATTGTATTTGGTAGTTTGAGTTGTCTTCCTAACTTGACTTTGGGTGAATGGATAATCAGGTTGCGGATCACAAACCTGCTTACTTGGAACCTTGCTGGCAGTTTGAGCCTGCTGTTTTGAAATTATGATGTATAACAAATGAGATAAAGGGAAAATTAAGAAGAGAATAATACTTTATTGAATAGGAATATAGAATAATATATAGTATCATGAAAAGCCACATACTGTCCATGTATGTCATGGAGGTCAGTGGCTTATCTGAGTCATGTTCTTCTTAAGTCACAAGGCTTATTCAAGTTGTGTTACTTTTAGTATTGGGATTGTTTGATCTCCTTAATAGATGGAAAAATGATAAGAGTGCCATTGAGTTAATGATTAGTTGGTGATTTGTGTGGTGGGCCATTTGGTGAACTACTTGGGGTGTTAATTCCCCAAGAGGGAGTAATTGAAGATGTTGCAACAACAGCCAAGATAATTTTTGCAAAAGCTAGATCAGTAAAACTTGATATATAATATGATACCATAAAAGGTAAAGATAATTTGATCCTATATGACCCAGAATTGAGCGGTTTATAAAGATGAAAATTATTACTTGTAATAATTTTTGCGTGCTACCAGCCCATGGTGATTTGCTCTTTGTTGTTGGATCAGAAGTTAACACAAACTTGACCCCTAAGTATTAGAGCCAGGTAGCTCCTGACCACATCCATGGTATATTAGACCACTAAGGCAACTGGTATCTAAAAAGGTTTCTTGCAGAAGAAAAATTAGAGAAATTAAGAGATATCAAGCTAAAAATATCAAAGAGGTGTTGAATTTCATAGAAGGTGTTGAAATAGCCAGGTTTACCACTTGTTGATTATAAACTTGTTAAAAAATATGAGAAGAATAAGTGGGAAATTAAGAAGAGAAGAATAATTTATTTGATATGAAAATAGGAAGCTATATAATATCATATGAGCCAAAACTGTCTATGTACACCATGGAAGTCATGGTGTTACAACTGAATCAATGAGAGTTCAGTATTTGAATTGGGGAAGAAAACAGTCCAATAGAAAGGACAGGAATGAGTAGAATAAGGTAATGCTTATTGTAGAATATTGTGATTAATATACTATAAGGGGAAAGCCACAAGGCCACAAGGAGGTGGCATAGTGGGGTGCTCCATGTTAGGTTCAAAGCCAAGGAATAACTTGTGCGGGGATCAGCAGGTCAAATTGGTAGCGCTCCTAATTAGGAGAAAGTGCCCACAATTTGATATTGCCATCATATTGGTTCATGTTTTTAGATACGTCAAGGGGTGGCTCATTGAGCGCCCCCTGTGTATTGTAAGATATGTTAGCAGGCAAGTCTGGAAACTCAGTTGCAACACCCCCCTTGCCCCCTGCTTGTTTTCAGACATCAGGATCAGAGTTTTGGGAGATCTGGGAAGGTCCACAAAAACAACCTTTGTGTGGGGATGGCACAGCAGGGGCGTAAGCAATTGTGGTGAAGCTTCTTGGTGTTTCCTTGGGAATCTTCAAGTTGATAGGTGTGATTGTCATATACTGTGGCTATCTTGAAGGGCCCTAGGTGGTTGGGTTCTAACTTAGCAGAATTGGGATTGAGGGGTAGACAGTGTAAATTCACTGTCACCTCTGGCTTTGGATTGTGCAATCTTCCCTTGTTGTACCAAGAAAGGCCCAAAAACGCCTTCCAAACCCCTCCATTCTTTAAATGATTTAGCTCACACAGTTGATGAGAGGTTTGTGTTAGCCTACCCTGCAGATCCTCTGCCTTTGGTGGCTCCCTCCTGGGAAGAAACACTGGTTAACTTAGACTACCTATTAGTGTGGTGTTGTCCACTTCTGAAAACCATTAGAGCTAGCCAATCAGAGGCCACCACATTGACACTAAACTGCATGAGTGAATTCCAAATGACCAGCACTTCCTTCAGCCAATCAGATCTGGCTGCAGAAATTAGAATGAAACCCTCCAGTCTTCCTGCTCCTGCCCAGCAAAGTTTTGTTTCCAGCCAATTGGATTCAGAGCCCACTGTCATGTGATCAGTTTTGTTTGCAAGCCATTCCTTTTAATCAAGTAAGGGGACTTTCAGCCCCTACTTGTCTATTTTAAAAATATAATAAATTTTGGTGCTCTTGCAAAACTTAAATTTTAAGCTTTTACTGCTGTCAGGAAACCCAGTTGGTGTTCTAGCAGCCTATTGATTACAGTGTTATTTTTGGTTTTAAACTTACCTTTCAATAGCCAGTTTCTAACCTGGTTTCCCTTCTGGCCGCCTATACTAGGGTTGTTTATCCTAGTTGTCAGTTTTTTTGCTTTTGCTTTCAAAAGTAGAGTTCAAACTCTAATTTTTAAATTGATTTTCTTTATAATTACTACTATTATTTTGAAATTTCCTTTAAAATCCTTGTTTTTGAACCCGCTCTTGCTTGCTGTTCTCCCCAAGGCCACCACAATTACTGTAAAGCCTTCTAGACCAGTCCTGCTACAGTTTGTAAATATTCTGTTAAGCTTACCCTGCCACCACCTTTTTCACCTGATTTTTTTCCAGGAATTTATACCAACCTGCCCCAAATTTTGCAAGGAATATTCCTATGATACTCCCAGCACTCAAGTTTGTGGTTTTCTCCCTGGCTCCATTCTTACTTCTTCTGTGGTCCACCTCCCCCAATTTGTGGGAAAAAATCTCTTTGTCTGCCAGACTTGTAGGTAGAGATCCCTCTAGTCTTTGGGATCTCCCCAGCGGCCTTCTCTTTTCAGGAGAGTCTGTGGTCAAGAGCCTGACATGTGATGACTTGGATTTGAGCACAGTGGATCATGTCTCACCCATCTCAGAAGAAGCTGTGCCTCCAAAGCGCCCCCTCCTCAGCGTGGTTCTGAGTCCCTCAGTACCCCTTGGTCCCTCCAAGGTGTCCTCTCCCGCTCCCACCACACCCCTTGGTTGCTCACCGGCCTGATATTTATGGGCTTGAACGCCTACTTCCCTCAGTTGTCCCCGGTGTCCTCCCTGTGGTCCCCTCTCCAAGCGGCCATCCCAGTTCTTCACTGGATGGCATCCTGATGGTTTATTTCACCGGGATGGGAGCCAAACTTAGTTAGTTTAGCCCCCCTCTCTCACAGACAGGGTCACCTACAGCGTATCTGGCTTCAAGGTGCTTTGCCCCTCATTAAATTTGTTTGTGTTTGATTTCTTGGGCCTTGGCACATCATTAATTCAGGGATGGAGTTGTCAACAGAGGGGCTTTCCGGGAACTGTAGACCATAACTTCACCTGTTCAACTCCTGTCAGACTGTCAGGCGTTCCAAAGGCCAAGGCACTGGGACTGAACCCAGTGCCTCTATTAATTCTTGCTCATAAAATAAGTAGAGCAGTGGGCAAGTGTTCAGTCCACGCGGTATTGGGGTGCTCCTGTGAGAGCTTGGAAATCAGTTGAACCAGTGAGCCATTCAATTGCTCTACATGACCATTGGCTTGCAGATGATAGGGGGTTGTAACTATCTGTTTAAGGGCATTCTTGGCGCAGTATGCCTTCATGATATGTCTAACAAGTTTGGAGCCACCATCCATGATGAAACGTTTGGGCTGTCCAAAGCAGACCATAATTTCCTTGCCAATGAAGTGGATGATGGTGGTGGCAGTGTGGTTAGTTGTTGCCCAGACCACTGGCTAACAAGTGAAGTAGTCAATGGCAGTTATGACGTATTTCTTCCCCAGTCTGTCTTTGGGGAGGGGACCAACAACATCAAGGGCCCACTGATTGAAGGGTTCCATGGCTTTAATGGGAAGGACATACTTGGGGGTGCAGGTTTGGATGTATTCTTTTTGCACAGCATGCACGTTTTGAGGAAATCCAAGATGTCTTGACGCATACACGGCAACCAAACCTTCCGTTTCATGATCTCAAAGAGGTTACATCCTCTGATGTGACCCAGGGCTTGGAGGTAGTGCAATATTGTGCCCCCTTGTTGCGTGGTGGGAATGTAAGGTGTCTTCTCACCTGTATCTTCCTGGAGGAAGACGTTACCAGCATTGGTGGTGAACTGAATTTTGTTGTCCTTCAATTTGGAGATGGTGACCAAGTTAAGGCCCTCGTAGCAAATTGCCTCAGGGTGGAGGTAGAGTATGGGCCAATCTGGGTCCAAACCATTGTCCACAGTGATGGACACTACATAGAGTTGGGAGAGGGCATCAGCTGTGACAAGTTCCTTCCCAGGCTTGTACTTGATGCACAACTGGTAGGGGAATAGGCGCTTGACCCAGCCTGCTTGGCAGTGTGTCAAGTGGGACTGTGTGTTGAAGTACTGGAGTGACTTATGATCTATCAGGATGCAGGATAGAAAGGTAGCCCCTTCCAGGTAACAGCGCCATTTCTCAATGCAGTGCACAATTACCGCTAACTCTTTATCATGTATGGGGTAACATTGTTCTGAGTCAGTGAGCTTCCTGGACTCATATGCCACGGGGAGAAAGACACCCTTGTCAGTTTCCACCCGTAACACGCCTCTATGGCTCTGTCAGAGGCATCAGTTTTAAGTTTGTACTGGTGGTTCCAATTGGGGAATTGCAATACAGGAGAAGGTAAGTCAATGCTTTAACATCTTGAAGGCTTGATCCTGAAAGGGGTCTAATAGAAGCTCTGTTTAGTGTTTAGGAGCTCAGTGAGAGCTGCAATTAGTTCCCCACAATTGGGAATGAACTTGCGCATGTAGGCAACCATGCCTAAGAATGTACACACCTGGCCCACATCAGTGGGGGGCAGCATGCTGGTGATTGCCTTGATTTTGGCAGGGTTGAGCTTTATCCCTTGGGCAGAGATGATGTGCCCAAGGAACAGCAGCTCCAACTTGAGGAACTTGCATTTGGAGGGTTTAGCTTTTAGCTGATTTTTCTGAAGGGTGTTGAGGACAGCACAGAGGTGTTGAAGGTGCGTGGTTTGATCTTGACTGAAGATAATAATGTTGTCAAGGTACACAACAACACATTTACCAATCAATTCCTTAAATGCTTTGGTCATCAACATGGCAAAGGTGGAAGGAGTGTTGGTCATTCCAAAGTTCATGACCTGATACTAGAACAACCTGTAGTGTGTGCAGAAGGCAGTTTTTGCCTCATCCCCTGGTGCAATGCAGACCTGGTTGTACCCTGCGGTGAGATAGATCTTACTAATAACCTTCACATCCACAAGTGTGTCAAACAGGTTGTCAATTAACAGCAGGGGGTACTTATTCTTAACAGTCACCTCATTTAAGGCACAGTAATCTGTGACCAGGCAAAGGGACCCGTCATTCTTGGCTACAAATAAGACAGCCGCCCTGTATGTAAAGAGCAAGGGGCAAATGAAGCCCCTGTCAAGCGCGTCTACAAGGTGCTGGTGGAGGTTCTCATCTTTTTTGGGGTAAGACAATATAAGGGACGTGCTTTAGGTAGCAACCCTTGGAGTTTTACAGCATTTTGGATCTCTTGGGGAGGAGGTAATTGGTCCAGTGTTTTTCTGAAGAATCCTTATACTCCTTGAGGAGCGTGGCAAGTGCTGGTGGAGGTGAAGTGGTCAAAGGAGGGATCACAGAGGGTTCAGCGCAGATAACTTCAACTGAGCATTGGTTAAAGTCTAATTTCCCCCCTTGAAATTGTACAAGCCTGTCTCTGCTATTATGACAAACACAGTATTGTGGAGTGGCAACTGTGGTAAGTTTGACTCCCTGGTGATTGACAAAGTGTCAAGTACCAGGGAGTTGAGTGCTGCATAAGTGAATATATTAGATATTTTTGGCTTAACTAATTTTAAGCTAATTTTTACTAGTAATTTTGGAGTTCAAACCCAAAAAACAAGTTTAAATTCACTTGAATTTGACTCCATTTAATAATTTGGTTAGCTGAAATACCAATTTAAGGGGCAATTCATAAGTAAAGTTACTAGTAGAAATGAAAAAACCTGTGTTCAACACTCTAAAACAAAAAGAGAATAGTTCAACACTTTTTAAGCAAATTTTTAATTTTATTTACAAAATACATATGCACTTATATAAATTTTTTTATTTACTATTATATTTTTATAATTAGTGTCCATAGTTGTCAATTAGGCTCCCAAGCACCACTATACTGGATTTAGTGATATAGACATTAATCAAATACCCCACTTGTTTTACATTATGTCATTCTTGGGTTTGTGGATTAAGTGGTGCCACATAAATTGAGCCCAATTTATTAAGAGACTTCATATGTAATTTATAAAAAACAGAAACTTGACTCCCCATCTGTTTGACTCTATCCACTTGCCATGTGATTGGTTTTGGATTTAACTAATCAAAGGCTTGGAATTAAGGCTAAATTAATAAGTGACACATTATGAGCGCCACTTGACACTCATCCACTTGACACTTTAACTTGTGGATTGTACAGAGAGCTTCTTAACATTTTAACCAATACTATGGTAAATATGCCACTCTTAGCTCCTCACAGCATAATATTATCACCAATAAACACCTTCCTACTCATTAATTTTTTAACTTATGTTGTATTTTTTATTTTTAAGCATATGAAACTGCCTTGCTTTTGGGTTAACTTTTGAACCTGTTTTAAATTTAAGCAAGTTTTATATGTAAAAAACATAGTAAATTTGATTTTTCTGCTCAACTCTGGCATACTTAACAGTGAGAATTCAGCTTTTCCCAGCTTATCAACAGTGCTAAACTCAACACTTTACTATGTTTTGAATTTTCAACTCCCAATAAAAAAATATTCCACATGATAATTGTTTTGCAAATATAATCTAATACTCTTCCTGCTACTTTCCATATAAATATTATATACTTTTTTATTTTTAATTATAATTTTACATTGATTTAGCACTAAGATATTATGCTGAAACTAACATCTTTGATGCTTCATCATAAATCCACTTATTTTCTATATTTTATCCTTTATATCTATACTTTGAGCTTCTATTTTTCTTTTATTTACTTTGTTATGTTTTTTCCTTGATAAATAAAACTTCATTAGCATACTTTTTATTTAACTTTTGCTTTGCTTTACCTCTTTGTGTTTTATATCTTTCATAATTTTATTTTACAAAACTAAACTTTCTCTTTAGTCAATATCAAACAAGAACAATAAGCCTACCAACCGCCAAGCCTCCAAGGGCTCCAAGTAACCAACCACCACCCTCAAGCATTTCAAGAAGCTTGCAAAGGCAAAGTCTCCAACTCCATCTCCCCCCACCCTATCTCCTCCCACTCCTCCACCTCCCCCTCATCTTCAAATTCCTCCCAAATCCTTAAATAAAAGTGATAACTCTCTCACTGAGCACTCATTTTATGATTCAGAGGCCAAATCTGAGCCCACTAAGGAACACCTTACCAAGAAGCCAAAGGCTGCCAAGGAGCCCACCTCTTCTTCTGGTAAGAAAAATGAGGCATTAAAGCAGGCCTTGAAGAATCCTTCCCCTCCCCCCTCCTGATGGCTCTTCCCCTCCTCCCTTATCCAACCCCCAAGATGAGCCTGTGGAGTACTCTAAGAAGTTCAAAGCTTCTGGTCACCTGGCTTGGGATTCACTGGTCATCCACAATGTCTGCAACATGAACGTAGAGTTTAAAGTCCCTAAGCACTTCCCCCGGTACTTCCCAATTATGTCTGTAAAGGGCAGTCCTGACTATGTTGCTGATAACTAAATTTTTAATTGTAACAATCAAAAGCACCAAACTAAGAGCAAGCACTTCATATGTGAGGATAAGACTTGCAGGGCCCAGGTAAACACCAAGGGTTGGGAGCGGGTTACTGCTGAAAAGGGGTAGCATACCTGTGAGCCCCCAATCACCTGATCACTTGTATACTGAAGTGGTACCTCTTCCAAGTGATCCCCACCTCTACCAACCTTTGTGCTTCAGATTTGGCCATCAAGGCCCTTCAACACCAGCAGCCCAACAATCTTAAGTTGGTGCCCACCCAGGAGCAACCTGTTAAGTTCATCAGCAATAAGTGTATTGCTGCCAATCCCCCTCCCCCTAAGGCTTTGGACATCCTCTCAGAGCTTACGCTCACCCACAAGCTCAAGCAGCTTCCAAGTGGGGAGCGCTTCCTCCTACACAACAATGGGCCCGGAAGCAAAGACTGCACAATCTGCTATGCCACTCAGCAGAACCTGCTGGAGTAAAAAAGGGCTTCAACCTGGCTATTTGATGGTACCTTTGCCACCTGCCCCTGTATGTTTGAGAGCTCTGGATGATCCATGCTCAGATTGACATCCAAGTTATTACACTTGCTTTCTTCCTCCTCCCTGGGGCCACTGAGACAATTTAAACCCACACGTTTTCCATCCTCTGCCAAGCACTTTCCCTCCTTCCCCCCAACAATGACAATAATGTCAAGCAGACCCCCCCTCACACCTGCGCCAACTCTCCTGCCGCTGACAAGGACCTGGCCACCCTGGACTTGGAGGAAAAGGTGAGGCTAAGAGCTCTTGGGCCTCATGTGTGCATCATGGACTTTGATCCTGCTCAGTTCAATGCATTCAAGCAGCTTTTCAGCAGGGAGGTGCAGGGGTGCCACTTCCACTTATGCCAAGCAGTTGCTTGCAACATGCAAGCCCACACCAAGCTTAGTAGGTTGAGCCAGAGGGACACTTTGGACACCTGCAAATTTGTGCTGGCACAATTCAGTGCCTTGGCTTTTTTAAAGCCAGAACACACTGTGCAGGGGCTTCAGGTGATTTCAAAGGATCCTTACATAGTAATAACTTGGAGTTCAAGCCTTTCCTTGAGTACTTTGAGCCCCAGTGGATTGGGAAGGTTGTCACGCAGAGGCAAGGCCCGCGCCAAGGCCAGTTGGAACGTTTACCAGGCAACCATCAACAGGGAGCTCAAGACCACCTCAGCACTAGAGGCTTATCACAAACATCTTTAGGCCAACTTTGGGCTTCATCCAAAGTTCAATAAGTTCTTCTCCCTCCTGCAGCATGAGCAAGAGAAAACAATCTCCAAGCTCCAAGATCTTGCCAACTGCGTCCCCCACCAAGCCTACAACCCGCTCCACCCTCTTCACCAAGGCCATCCAGGGTGCAGCCAAGCACAAGTATAAGGCCTCTGAGCTTAAGCAGCAGCTTGAGCTTATTGCCACTGCCCTCCTGAAAGGGGCTTAAATGAAAAGGGGAAAGAAGGATATAGAGTAAAATTGCTTTCTTGCTCGGGTATATGATTTTTACTTTTAACTTTTTAGCTTTAATTTTTACTTTTTAGTTTTAAATTTTTAGTTTTTTGATTTAATTAAATACCAGTAATTATTTTATGTATACATGGTAAGTTTGAGATGAATATTTATAGTTGAAAGTAAGTGAAATATCTAAATTTTTGTTAATTTACTAGTAAAACATAAATAATCACATTTATACTTATATGAACTATATCAAATAAATATTGCTATTTCTTCATATTTTGCATAACTTCTATTGTTAGGTTTATTCTTATTCTTGGTTCATTGGAATTTTAATTTTTATGGTAATCAAAAATAATTTTATAATAAAGAGAGTAAATTACATAGTAAAATGAGATCCATTTGCTTATTCCTCCTTATTTATAATAATTAAGCTACACTTTTTATTTTATTTTCGAGCTTTCTAGAGTCATTTTAGTATACTATAGCTGTAAGGCTTAATTTTTATATTAAAAGTTTTCAGTACATCAAGATTCATTGATTAAAAAAGTGTCAATTTCCAGTTGTTGATCAGGGAAAAAGCAGAATTCTCACTTTACTAAAGTGACAAGCACCAGGGAGTTGATCACCAGGGATTCAAAATTACCACAGTTGCTGTGGAGTAGCTTGCTCATCTTAACAGGATAGATCTGAAAACCCACCCCATTTCTATTGAGGGTGAATACAGATGTATCCCAGTTGATGTAGGGACAATTGTGACAAAGCCAGTCAAGGCCAGCAATTATGTTGTGGCTGAGCCCTGCCATGATTGGCAACAAGAGCTTAACCTGGATTTTCCCCATTCTCACAGAGAAGGGTGCCATCTCATGGGTAATTGTCACTCTATGGGAGTCAGCTACTTGTACTGCCTTGAATCTGCTTGACAGCACGGTCTAGTTGTTGAGAATCAGCAAACACCTGATCAACCATAGTGTGGTCAGCCCTAGTATCTATTAATAGTTTGTGGTATTCCCATGAAAACAGAAGGAATAAGCCAAGTGTGTTACTTTATTTGGAGAGTGGCTTGCTTGAAGCACAGGGTTGTCACTACAAACTTGGAAGACGTCAAGGGTTTCATCATTGTGTACACTGTAGTTACAGGAATTCTCTTCAAAAGAGGGATTGAGAGAGAGGGTCAAGAAGGGTTGTAGAACCTCTTGTAGCTACAACCCCTAGGCTTTACCCTGATCCTCAATTTGTGCTAGCTGGAGTTCTCCCTTGCGGGGCGTTTAATCCCAATTTCCTGCTGGTAGCGGCCTATTTGGTTGTGGGCACTGCCAGGTGTTGAACAAGGTTGGGGTGGTGTGTCATTGGATCTGTGGAAGCCCATTGAATCCTGGTTATTGGCCTCCACAATGGTCTTGTAGAAGTTGTTGATGGAGGTGCAGCAATCTACAGTAACCCATTTGCAGATATGGGGGTTAAGCTCATTAATTATCAAGGTAAGGAGCATGGCGTTTCTGTTGGTCACAGCTTTGGGGGCAGTGGCAAGATATTTAGGGACAGACCCAGTCTGTTTAATTTCCAGAAGGGGAGTTCTCACCATAATAGGCAAGAAAGTTTTGCTATAACAGGACTTTGCGGCGTCCCTGAATGACGCCCAGGTGACATAAATTTTTTGACTGGCAAAGTTGGTAAACCACACGGCGGCGGGTCCCGTGAGGCGCCCAGACACAGTAGCAACCCACATGGGCTCAGGCACCTGACAGATATGGAGGCAGGTTTTGGTGGAGTGAAGCCAACTGACAATGTTGGCCCCTTTGACCCCACCTGCAAAGGATTAAAGCTGGAGGTTGAGCATGTTCTGTGAAAGATCTAACTGGGGTGGGGTGACGCTGGCGTCATTCTGTCAAAGGCAGAGTCAATTATACACACTCTTAAGAAACAGCTGATCTTGGTAATTAATGTACCCAGTGGGGATGTCTCCCTTGGGGATTGGCAGGAAGGTCTCTTGATGGGGATTAGCCATACAGCCTGTACTCTGTCCTTTATTGGGGGAATTTTTCTTTTAGTTAGGTTGTGAACCTACTGATGCTACCACTTTTGCAACTGAACCAATGAGAGTTCAGTATTTGAATTGGGGAAGACAACAGTCCAATAGAAAGGACGGGAATTAATAGAATAAGGTAATGTTTATTGTAGAATATTGTGATTAATATACTATAATGGGAAAGCCACAAGACCACAAGGGGATGGCATAGTTGGGTGTTCCATGTAAGGATCAAAGCCAAGGAATAACTTGTGCAGGGATCAGCAGGTCAGATTGGTAGCGCTCCTAATTAGGAGAAAGTGCCCACAATTTGATATTGCCATCAGATTGGTTCATTTTGTTAGATACGTCAAGGGGTGGATCATTGAGCGCCCCCTGTGTATTGTAAGATATGTTAGCAGGCAAGTCTGGAAACTCAGTTGCAACAATGGGGCTTTACCAGGTTATGCTCTGTTTATAATTTGAAATGTTTGATCCCATACAGGATAAACATCTGATAAGAGTGCCACTTATTATTTATTAACTGAGGTGTTCCTTGGGGGATTGTTTTCCAAGAGAAAGTAATTGTATATGTCGCAACAATAAGGAGAAGATTATATAATGTATAATATTTTACATCATTATTGCAATGGCTTGTTGACATTTTTAATTCAATCAATATAATATTACAATATATAAGAGATACTACATTTTTATCACTGCATGAATACATCAAACATTGGAATATGCTTTTTTTCTAAGAACAAGTAAAATGTATTAAATCTATAATTCAAATTAAAATAACAAGGGCCTAAAAAGGGATCTTAAAACACACCTAACCTTTTGGGTAATCCTTTCTGGTAATAATTATGATTGGTATCAAATGTTCTATATAGAAGATCCATAAACTTCACTTGAATTTTGAAAAATAACTTTATAGCTGCTGCCTCTAAAAGCCTAACTTTTTAATAAATGCACCACCTTGTTCCATCCAAGAAACATGTCTTTAATACAGGGTTTAACCTTCAAGCAAGGGTGACCAAGCTTACAAGTTTTGTATATACTTTTTAAGGAAAAAAACATTAGCTGATGCAAAAATCTTTTTGGTGGTGATGTTTGGCCTTCTTGATAATGCCATATATTTAAAAGCATGTTTCATTGTCCTTATTAAGCTACTCTGACTACTTAGAGCTTAACTCATGCCATGGTCATTATTATAGGCATCCAAAGGCGCTTACCAAATTTAAAGCAGATTTTAGCAACCAAATGCATATTTTAAGAGAAGTTTTTCAGTGGGTTAAGTATAGTGGTTTTTTTGAGAAACCCCATTGGCATCAGTATCACTCTATTTAGTGTTTGTCCTAGAAATTTTTATATATTTTACATTTATTACCCCATAGGGGAATACTGAGATACTTTAAATTCAGAACCTAAAGGTAAAAATGCGGGATTGTCAATTATTTTGTGTGAACTCACCAACTTAATGGAGTAATTTTCATCCCAGAACAACTTAATTTTGCTTGTATAAAATGATGAAAAATATTCCAGTAAGTTGGTGAGTTCATGCAAAAGAATTTGACAATCCCGCATTTTTGCCTTTAGGTTCTGAATCTACAGTATTGTTACCATGATAATATTTAATTCAACCATTCTATTAAATCCTTCTGCTGATCAGCTAGAGAAGAGCTAGAATAGAGCTATTGATCCCATGACTCACCAGATGACATTAGATTCCACTCAGGATCATGTTAAATGGATGCTGGAAGGGATGTTTTATCAAGTGAATTAGCTCATCTTAAGCTCAATATGGAGACTGGTTCATTGAAGATAATATGCCAGAGGTTTCTTAGATTTTCAGAGAAACATATGTGGTCCTAAGCTCAATTTGCTTCTTGACTTGGATAAAGTTTGACTTTTCAACTTTGGTGCATGAACTTTGTTAGTAGACAAGTTGCAGCAGGCTATTCAGCTATATGGAGTGTGATACCAATTTGGTATAAAATTTATACACCATAGCATTTATATGCTTGTTATGAGTTTCAATTTATTTAATAGAATCAATATAGTAAAGTCTCTTCATTGTCAGCTGTGGTGACTGGGCTCAAAAATGTTAAGACCTACATAAGAGGACATGTATATAGTGTTGCAGTATCTACAATTACTCCCTTTCAGGGAAATGATTCCCCAAGTTATTCCTCAGCTGATAATTCATTGTTGGCACTCTTATCAATTTCCATCTAATACTGGATCAAATCTTTCAAATCCTAATTGGAATACTACCAGGACAAGCCACATGACTACCATGAAGTACATGGAAAGTACATATCTTCTCATGATACTATACAACATTCTAAATCCATACCAAATAAAGTATCATTCCCTTCCTAATATTCCATTTATTTTTCTTGTTATACTTCCAAGAAGTATACACTTGACAATAGCTATGTTTGAGGCTTTAATTTTATCTCATACAATAAATCACAAAAAGACTAAAGGGATGAAATTTCAGTGAAAATAGGTACAATATCTGATAGCAATATGCTGGTGGCAAAGTAGCTCTATCTTCAATCAATGATCAATTTAAGCTGAACCATCATCATAAAAAGACTATCCACCCCCCGAGGAAATTTTCTTAAGCTACTAAAAACACTACCTAGTTTTACACCTGTTGTGATAAGTTGTCAATTAATAGCCAGCACACTGTAAAGATAATTGAGCTTTATATTAAACCCCAATGATAAATGTGCATATGGTGTAGTGAAACTACCACTACTAAAAAGCCCAAAATTGGTGCTGATTTATACTTCTTGGATGTTTGTTCTTTAGCTTGGGTATTTCACCATTATGTTACCCTAACTTTAAGGTTAACACCTCAAGATTGATTTAAAGAATGTTAGACCTCTTTAATCTTCTTTAAGCTTACTGCTCTTATGATATATGGCCTTAAAGGGAAAATACAGTAGTTTTCAAACCTGTTGAGATAAACATATATTAGTCAGTTTAGAGTGCATGAACTCAGTTTAAAAAAGAAATCAAAAATAAGGAATTTATATTAAATTACAATAGATTTGGATCCACTTTGATTTTGTTTTTAGACTGAGTTCATGCGTTCTAAACTGACTAATATATGTTTATCTCAACAGATTTGAAAACTGCTGTATCTGGTTTACTAGGTTATCCAGATGGAATTGAGCTGGATCCATCTGCTCCTTTGCCAAGATTTAATATAAAGAAGATTGAACAAGTGAAACCTGGCTTGCTAAAAGTTCTCAAAAGCTTAGATCCTACAACGGTTGACAAGTCTCAGGGGAGATCTGGTTTACTTATTATCAGTCCACTAGGGCTAGTCTCTAAAAATTTGAGACAAAGGGTTGTATTATTTCTAGACCCTAAGATAAACTATCCATGTCTCAACTGTTGCCTACTCAGAAGTGCTAACCTCCAGAATTAACTCATACAACATGGAACATCCTCCATCTCAACAACCCTAAAAATATTATTCTTATTTTCAATATCAAAGGATCTTTTTTCTGGATTAAATAATTGACATTGATATATAAGCAATGTTTAATTTTTATTTTGAGCTTTTAAATAAAAATTATAAAAGATAAAGCAAAAACAATTTTTGAAATTGTTGACATGGAGGATGTTCCATGCTGTATAAGTTAATTCTGGAGGTTGCCTCAGAAGTTTGCCATGGTTATGTTTAAATGCAGAGGATCAATGAATTCTCCTTTCTATTTATCAAGAAGAGCTTGATTAAATGGGTAGAGTATTTCTTTATGCCCTTATAACCATCTCCAATCATCAAAAGGCTGCTAAAGGCACCATAAAGCAGCCTTATATAAGATATTTAAAGTTTGTAATGGGGTTTGAGAATGTTGAGATGAACCAGTCAAGTCTGGTTAAACAGGTCAGTCTTCTCCAAAAGGCTAGGAATTAAACCAAGGATAAAGTTGAGCTCTGGGGTAATCCCAATCAAAATCTTTGGGGGGGGGAAGGTAGATTTTTTATGCGTTGAAGGCTGATATATTTAGGTATGTAAACTAGGGAAGTTTTTATTCTTTCAAGATTGAATTTTAGAAAAATGTATAAAAATTAAATTATAGATTCAACTTTTTTAGAACCAAGTTGCTTAACATTTGATTCTCTAACCAATAGCTGCCAGCTAAGAGCATTGGTTTTATGTCTGCGGAAGCATGTCAGTGATAGAACAATGTAAGGTCTCATATTTGTAGCAGTAAAGGGTGCTATTTTCTATAAACAGTTGGTCAGGATCCTAACTCTTAATACTATACCTGTAGATGGTATAGTGACAGCCTTTGAAAGGACAGAAGAATATAAGGATATAATGACCAAACTAGTATTTATTATGATAGTGCTGCAGTTATATAGTAGGAGGCAGGGGAGATTTCCACCAGGGGTAAGGAAGCACAGAAAGAAAGACTTTCTTAAAGGAGAAGAGTGAAAAGGCACAGTAGAAAGTCCTGCGCAAGAAAAAAACAGGTGTCATGTGGCTTTGCTTATGGAGGCAAGTGGCAATAACTTTGTTGTTCTATTATTAACCTTGGAAGTAAATCCCATGTCTTAAGCGTGTTTGAAAGGCGCTTCAAACACATGTTTTAAGGGCATTTAAACATCATTAACCTTATATAAACCAGAGTGCAATAAAACAATCACACAATTGTTATGTTGCTCAATCCCTAGGTGGACAACTTAATATCTAATCCATTCAGGATCTGCAACATTTCCCTCCACTGGATTAGACAACAGGGTTAAAAATAGCTGGTGTCTCAAGGTGGCGGCTATGGTGAACAGTCACTATAGAAGAGTCACAAGAAGATTATTTAAGAAGGTGCAAGTAGTAATTCCCAAGAGACACAGGCCTACAAGGTCAGTGGAGGTGGATAAGGCCAGTAAGAAGAAGGTAGTCTTGGTTGACGTGGATGGCAGCTATCTGGACTTGAGGATTAAGCTAGATGAGCTGCTGGAGCCTCAGCTGGCCTTAGTGAGTACAGACCTATTATTTACTGCATTGTTCCTATCCTTGAGTGAGCCCAGGGAGGTGAAACAAACTGGTTTGTAAAAGGGTAACAGCATCCATTGGTGGTTCTCTGGTGGGCAGCAGAGGAATACTTGAAGGCTCAGTTGAAGGATTTCCAATTTGAGGGTCAAGTGCTCTCAGTCTTGAAGCAGGGGACAGTATCCAGAATAGTAAAGTTAGCCCTTTACGCTTGAGCAACACCTGGGGTTACTGAGGCTATACCAGTCAGTTGGAAAACCTCTGACAACTTTGAGCAGCGTCTTTGGCAAGCCTTCCAGGAAGTGTTAAAGTCATACACAGTGGAGTGGACTGCTCATCTGGTACCAATGGTGATGGCTGGCAACCTTGTTCTTTGAGGAACCAACCACTGTGATATTAAGCAGGAGGAGAATATGGGAGTTTTCCTTGAGTGGGCCTTGTCTATAAACTACAAGGTGGGTGGTAAGGTCCCAGTAGAGTATGCCCTTTGTGAGAGTCTTCTGTGGTAATGTATCTTCTTGGGGGTCACCTTTCCTGTGGACATTGGGGGCAATATGTGTCTTGTTTGGTGGGGGGTTTGTTGCCCAATCCTTGGTCATCAGCTTTGCAGATCTGTATGCAACCCGTTGTGTTTCTTAGCTGCCATTCAGGTAGTAGAACAGTTGGTGCGGTACTGGAAGAGTCTTATCAGTCTCCAAAAAACACTTTGTTCTTTCATTATTATTCCTCATACTTTGGTGCAACACTATTGCAAACAGGACAACAACCCATGAATTTTTTAATTAGGCTTTTGTTTTTTTTGGTTTATTGTCCTCATTGGGGCTTACTATTGATCACTAGGAGCAGCACACATATACTGAGTGTGTGCTCTAGTGATCAATTGCCCATAATGGGGCTCCTTAAGGATGTAGGAGTTGGGGCCAGTCTTCTGGATAACTTGAACTAGTCCTTGCCAAAGAAAGGCAAGTTTGGATTTGCGGCCATACCCTTTATTTCTGAAGAAGTAGACTGAGTCTTCTACCAGGTAAGTGGGTAAGGTGGGGCGTTTGGATGCAGCTTGTTCTAGGTCCTGCAACTTATGATTCAAGTTTACGGTGTAGGCCTCTGATTGTAAGCAAATAAGAGTTTGAACCAGCTTGTTGAGGTACACCTCTGGTGACACAGCCAGGCTGGGTTTCACCAAGGAATATAGTAAAGAAGAAGTCCTGGTTGCCGTCCATAAAGCAGTTAGAAAGGCGGCTTGCCAGTGGCACAATGGTACCCAATGTTATATGCAAAGGTGGCAATAGGCAGGAAGGTATCCCATTCAGTCTCATGTTGGTGACTGAGCTTCCAGAGTATCTGGACCAGGCTCCCATTAGTGTGCTCTACCATGCCATTTATTTGTGGGTGATGAGGGGTGGATAGTGTCTCAAAAATTCTCATCAGTTGATTGAGGGGGGATAATATGACTGGTGAGATTGGTACCATTGTTTGTCAGCAGAATCTGGGGGCATCCATGTTTGTATAAGAAATTCTCCAGGATGAACGTGGCTGTCACCAGTGCAGATTGGTTGGGAGTTACCTTGGTCTCTACCTATTTAGTCAGATGGTCAACAGCCACAATGATGAACTTTTTGCAACTGTTGGTAGCTGACATGGGGCCCACTAAGTCAATGGCTACATGTGAAGGCAAACCCAGGGCGTACAAGATATGTGTTAGAACTTGGCAACCTTAGGTCTCTCAATGTTGCAGTCATGACAGGTGGCTAGCGTATCTGCTACATCAGTGTACATTCCTTCTCAGAATCAGTGCTTTATAATGGCTAGTGTCTGCTCTATACCACTATGACCAGTAGTCATGTGAGCGGCCATCACCAAGTCCATGTGTAGTGTCACAGATCCTGAATGAATTAGACATTAAGTTGTCCACCTAAGGATCAAGCGACATAACAATTGCGCAATTGCTTTATTATATCCTAGTTTTAATAAGATTAATGATGTTTAAAACGCTCTTAAAACGGGTGTTCAAAGCGCCTGTTGAATGCGCTTAAGACACAGGCTTTACTTCCAAGGTTAATAATAGAACAACAAAGTTATTACCATATGCCTCTATAAGAAAAGTCGCACAAAACCAGTTGTTTTCTTGTGTGGGACTTTCTACTGTGTCTTCCCACTCTCCTTAATTAGGAAAGTCATTCTGTCTGTGCCTCCCTTGCCCTGGTGGAAATTCCCCCACTTCCCACTATATAACTGCATCACTATCACAATAAATACTAGTTTTGTCTTTATACCTTTATATTCTTCTGTCCTACCACAGGCTGCCACTATACCATCACCAGGTATAGTATTGAGAAATTTGTTACAGAGTAAATATTTGTAGAAATTTAGCAACCCTTGCTGCAATCTTTACAACATTGATGCTCATGTCTTTCCACACCAATAGCCCCCACTCCCGCGGTTCCTTCAATGAGGAGGAATGAAAGCCTCTTGCATAACTCTCTGCCACTGCTTCCCCCTATCACCAGGTATCAGCCTTCACTGCTGCTAATTCCCATGCTGGGAGAAGAGCAGTTGCTCCCTATGGCCTGCCCAACCTTAGCCACTTCATGCCAGAACATCAACGTCACTAAGCCATTGTTTTTGGCCAATTGCTGCTCCTGCAAGCCCCTGCCCCTTTTGAAATTGACGCCAACTCTTCCCCTTCCAAGAACGCCATCTGCAGTGCCATTCATGCCATGGACTCTGGTGCTGCTGGCAATGATGTTTGCTCTGAACATCTGGCTATTCAGCAGCCTTCTGCCAAAAACTCCTTGGTTTGCTTCAGAATCTCTCCCAGTCAACCCTGACCAGCTCTGTTGTGACCTCCATACCATTGAACCTATCAAGGACTACTTACAACAATTCACCCATCCTGCCGTATACCACAACCAAATGCACGTGGGTTGCATCCAAAGCCTAGTACATACCAGGGAATACTTTTATCTAACCAACAGACATTCCTCTAGGTCCTTTAATCTGAGATTGGCAACACTTTCACCACCATTAATCAGTACCTTGTAGAAGTTACCAACGCCCAGAATACCATACTTCACTGGGTTGAGGCTGTTGAAAGGTGAATAAGCAAGCTATTTCCAGTGTATGTGGTACAGACCCTAACCCATCAGGATGTAGACGCCAATTAAATTAGTGTTATTATAAACCACATGCTTGAGACTGGCCCCATGGTTTGAAGCCTGGCTCATGAGGTGAAAATATTGGCCTGTTACTTTGCCATCATTCCCTTTTTCACCCCCTACCTACTGCTATAGACAACTCCTCCTCCAGCCACCTTCTTGATCATATCAAAACCGCAGGCTTGACCCGTCAGCAAGGTTCTGAGTAAGCAGGTTTGTGACCCACAATCCAATTACCCGGTCACCCAAAGTCAGACTAGGAAGTTGACTCAAATTACCAAATCCAACAACATGAACAGATGAATCCTTCACGGTGGATACCTCAATTTGGCACTTGACTTATTATCAGGATCAAGCCACCCCCTTTTTCATCCAGCTGTGTGATCACCAATCTTGTTCCTGCTATCCATGGATTTGCCATGACTATATAATCACTATCTCACAATAAAGATTATTATCTAGTTTTCCAAATATTTTTCCCCTTGTAACTTTGCTAAAACAGCACAGTTACAACATTGGTAGCACAGGTAGGTTCTCCATCCTACCTTATCTTGAAAAATTCCGCCTGTTGACTGCACACGCCTCAGCCAACAAATCCTCAACATAATCATGTCTGGCCACCTGCCCAACTGGACTCCGTACACTTCTGGTACCGAGATACCCAATGGTTTTGTCCTATACCAAAACACGGTAATCCCGCTACCCGCCTTCAACACCCTGTCTGCCCAAGGGTTCTTTCAGGCACCTTCCTTGATGCCACAACCAGCCAAAAAAACTGCCATGCCCGCCTATATTGCACAAAGACTTTGCAGCGCCCCCTTGGAGCCCTTTGCAGGGGCCAACAACGACAACACCGCCAAATGAATCCAGTCCGCCCAGAACAAGCTAGCTCAGATGGAATGCCCGCAGCAATTTTGGATTGCAGAAAAATCCATTTGCCTGACCCATGACGCTGGCACCTGGTGCAACAAGTGGCATGAAGAGCACACTGACAAGAACTGGGATACCTTTAAGCAAGACTTCCTGGCAAGATTTGTGCTTAAAGATACAGCGCTCATGATCATATGCCTTGTGAAGAACCTGACCCAGACAGGCACCGTTAAAGAACTCACCCGCGCCTACAAGTAACTCTGTCTTTGTGCACCGTCTGACATGGCCTTTGACACACCAGCCACACACCTCATGTACTATGACGCCCTTAAGTTGCACGTAATGAGACATGTGAACCTGGATCAAGTGACCAACCTGCAAAGCCTGTACCATGAAGCAGAAAAAGCAGAACAAACATCAAATGCTCTGCACAAGGCACAAACTGGGAAACAAGAAAGGCCCAAGGATTCCCATCCAAGCGGCCACTCTGCTTGACCACCTCCTGGAGGCAACAGGAACAACACCAACCACAAACCCACGGTTTTAAATGGGCACAGAAATGGAAACAATGGCCAGTCAAATCACACCCATTTCCGTATCACTGCCACCCAAGGCAACCAAGATGAGGGAAAAGCCCAGGAAGAGCATTAAGTAAGCCAAGCTCTCCCCACGCAACTCCTGACTTGCCCAACAATGAATACTGACCCAAGGGCGTAGACCAATGCCCATTGATCCAAGTGTCCTCAGAGGACCTGGTACTATACACCATCACCAGACATCCCAATAAATTGATGTCTTACCCTTTCCGCTTTTGCAGTTACACAGGCTCAGCACTCCTGGACTTGGGTGCAGATCAAACCTTAATCAACAGTAGCTTTGTGGATAAATTTAAGCTGGCCACTAATCCTTTGCATATTAAAAATGTGATCCTAGCTGATGGACACCACATTGCCGTGATAAGGGAAACCACCCCCTTCTCTGTCATGCTTGAGAACCTCCACTCCACCATCCAAGGTCCCGTCATTGACTTTCCTAAGTTTGACATTGTACTGGGACTAGACTGGTTATGGAAGAACAACCCCCATGTGGACTGAGCAACCTCTGTGTTGACCATCAAGGATGAAGGCAATAACCACCAGATCTACCCCAACTCCGTGGATCAACTCCTACGTGACCACGTTTTTGTACGCATCACTGAGACCTTAGACAAAAAAGAAAATCTGAAGGCAATTGACTAAGACTCCTGTCCTTATGAGATCATACACTTCAAAGACCACCTGGATACCTCCACGCCTCAGGACTGCAACATTGTGGCCCACTATCCAGAAATCTTTAAGGAAGTGTTACCTGGGCTGCCCCTTGAGAATCACATTCAACACTCCATCCAACTCAAGGGGGCTGTACCCAAGGCATGCCCATCTACAGGCTGACACCAAACAAGGACAACGCCCTACGCGCCTATCTCAAGGAGGCACTAGAAAAAGGACTTATCCGCCCCTCACAGTCTCCCTTTGGGGCCGCCATATTCTTTGTGGCCAAAAAGGACGGTATCTTACGCCTGGTCACAGACTACTGCGCCCTAAACAAAGTCACCATTAAGAATTGTTACCCACTGCCACTGATTGACAACCTTTTTGACGCCTTGGGAGGGGCCACCGTCTTCTCCAAGATCAATTTAACTGCAGGCTACAATAAGTTTTGTATCAAGGAGGAAGACATCCCCCAAACAGCCTTCCTCACTAAGTATGGTTCCTACAAATGTGTGGTACTCAACTTTGGCATGACCAATTCCCCATCCACCTTTGTAACCTTCATGAAAAAAGTGTTTGTGCCACACATAGGCAAACATGCCCTAGTGTACCTGGACAATATTATTGTCTACAGACCCTCGGTGGAACAGCACCACAAAGACCTAGAGGAAGTCTTTGCAACCCTGGCATGACATAAACTGTTGGCCAAACCTTCCAAGTGCCAGTTCTTCTGGGAGCAACTACCCTTCTTGAGACACATAGTCTCAAAAGACAGCATCAAACCCGACAGTCAAAAGATACAGGCCATCTGCAAGATGCCACCACCCAAGGATAAGTTGGAACTCCACACCTTCTTGGGATAGTGGCCTATGTACAACGCTTCATAACTGACTGTTGCGTCTTGACTGCCCCCTTATCTCCCATAACAGGCGCCAAGTCTAAGTTTGTATGGACCCCCCAATGTGACCTCTGCTTTAGACGCCTCAAAGAAAAGCTCACGACAACTCCCATCCTGCAATACTCCAAATGTGATGGGGAATACCAAATGGAAACCAACACCTCAGATGCATCCATTGGGGGCGTACTATGAATCAAGAATAGTGATGGTGACTTCCTGCCTGTAGCCTATGAGTTGCGCAAACTGACAGATGGCAAGTGTTGATACCTGATCCACAACAAAGAACTGCTGGCCATTGTACACTGCCTAGTCAAATGGCGCTGTTACCTGGAATGGCAGGAAGAATTCACAGCACTAACCAATCACAAGTCACTAATCTATTTCAAGACTCAAGAAAATCTATTGCACTGCCAAGTGTGGTAGATGGAACTACTGGAGAGATTTAACATGCTCATCCAGTACAAGCCTAGGGCCAAGCTCACCATGGCAGACGCCCTGTCTTGCCTGTGTGTCTGTGTGTCAAGAGGAGAGAATGGGATTGACCCAGAGGCAACCTCCAGAATTAACTCATACAGAATGAAACATCCTCCATGTCAACAATTTCAAAAATTATTTTTGCTTTATCTTTTATAATTTCAATTAAAAGCTCAAAATAAAAATCAAACATTGCTTCTATTATCAGTGTCAATTATTTAATCAAGAAAAAATATTCTTTAATATTGAAAATAAGAAAAATATTTTTGAGAATTGTTGACATGGAGGATGTTTCATTCTGTATGAGTTAATTCTGGAGGTTGCCAACCCAGACTGGCCTTGCTTAGTGCTACGTACAAGAGACAAATGGTTCCCCCTGGGCACAACCAACATAACCAAAGAAACAGTCATCAAGAATGAACACCTCTTTGCTGATGGATACAGGACTCTTCACAGAAAGATGACTGACAGCACAACCATTCCCTACATCCCCACATATCAGCAAGTTGACACTATCCATTGCTATCACAGAGATATTGGACATACTAAGAGCCAAAATCTATACAAGTTCCTAAAGCATAAAGCCTGGTGGCCAACCTTATACCGCAATTTCCAGGAAGTGTTAGAACAGTGCAAGGTTTGCAAAAAGTTTGCCAAAAGAAAAACCCACCAAAGTCAGTACTCCCCATTTGCACACAACTATCTTTCAAAGTATGGGCTTTTGTCATTTTTGGTCCCATGCCAGGAAAACACAATGACAAGAAATACATCATCACCACCATTGACTTTGCAACAAGATGGCCAGAAGCCCAAGCAGTAAGGGTGCACACTGGCAATGACGTTTGACAATTTATTGGCAAAGAAATAATCAGCAAGTTTGGAAAGCCAGAACTCCTGATAACTGATGGGGGAAAAGTATTGACCTCCAAAGACACCAATGTGTACCTCACCAAGAATGGGGTCAAACACACTGTCACAACACCATACCATCCACAGGCCAATGGACGCATAGAGCGGCTTAATGGTAGCCTCATGCAAGCCCCAGCCAAACTCACTGCCAGGAGACCTGAAGACTGGTATAAGCAGCTACCAACTGCATTACTTGTGTGCCAAACCTGAGTGAACAGATCCACCGGGAAAAGTCCGTTTGAACTGGTATACGGCACACAGCCAAATATCATTCAAGCATTGACAGGACCCAAACTGGAAATTCCAAGTCAAGTTCCCCACGCTCAGACCCTCAAGTAATAGAGGCTAACAGCAAGCAAACAGCCAAAGAGAATGAACGTCTGCAAAAAAAATTTGTCCCCATCAACAATAGACATGAAGTTGGGGACAAGGTATGGGTCATGAATGTTGACAAGAGCAAGTTACAACCTGAAAAAGTGGGGCCAGTAATCATTCTGAAGGTAAACAACAATAACACTTACCTTGTGCAAGGACTTGGAAAACGTAAACAAAACAAGACCCTACACCATGATTGCTACTGCCCTGCAAGGCAAGACAAAAGCAACAAGAAACTGCCCTGCCCACCAGAGAACAACAACTAGTTCAATATGGCGCCTAGGCTCCTGAAAACCTCCCTGATGACCTGCTCCCAGAGGAGGCCGACCTTTAGTCAGGGGGGGGTCAAAACTGCAGGCTTGACCCGCCAGCAAGGTTCCAACCAAACAGGTTTGAGACCTGCAATCCATTTATCCGATCACCCAAAGCCAGACTAGGAAGTTGACTTGAATTACCAAATCCAACAACATGAATAAGATGATGATCCTTTACTGTGGATACCTCAATTTGGCGCTTGACTCATTACTAGGATCAAGCCACCCCCTTCTTCCATCCAGTTGTGTGATCAACAATCTTGTTCCTGTTATCCTTGATTCACATGAACTATATAATCACTATCTCTCAATAAAGATTATTATCTGTCTCCTAAATATTTTTCTGCATGTAAATCTGCTAAAAAAGCACAGTTACAACAGTTGTGACATCCTTGAGCTCTTCAATCACTACAAGAAAATGCAGGAAGAATTGTTCCAGAAGAGCACCTGTCTTGTCTTACTGTTTGATAGCTACTACACTGTGTTGGAGCTCCAGGATTGTCTCAAACTTGGACAATTGCATATCAGAGCTGACAGCCAGACCCAAGCCAGGAAGGACAGAGGAAGTGATAGTCTTGCACCAAGCTGAGCTTGCCACCCATGAAAGGTGCATCACCTCTCTGGAAGACAACTTGTATATCACCCATCTGGAGAACAAGGCCTATCAAGATGAGCTGGACAAGCAGCGACTTCTCCTAGATGCCTTCCAGAGCCAATTAGATTGACTGGATAGTAAGATTATCTTCTTCAACTTACAGGCTATGTCCCTCAACTCCAAGAGTCTCCACAGTACTCAAAGATCCTCAAGCCCTAAGTTCTATCATAGCTACAAAGTGATTATGGCCACACTTGGTTGGCTCCCAATGCTGTACAAGTACTAGAGCCAGTTTTGGAGTCTGAGGACAACGCCTTGCCACTCCTGAAGATTCTGGGAATGCTCAGGACAGAGAAAGTGAACATGAAGCACAGAGAGAGGAGAATTTTTGTTGTGCCTCTGAGGCTAGGTTTGTTGCCTCTATCCTTAGCCATTCCCGTCTCACCCGCTCTGCAGTGAGGATCACACCTGCTCCCCTCCACCATGGCTCCAGCAACTTCAAGTCCGTCAATCTATCCAAGTTTGACTGCAAGAGTAATGTGGCCATGTTCTTACGCCTTTAATATAACTCCATGTATGGTGCTGACAATGCCATGAGAGACTCCACAATCACCAATTTTCTGGATGATGAGACTCAAACCATTATCTTGCCGCTTCTCCCTGAGAATAGCTGGACTTTTGTCAACATTTTAAGAGCCCTGACAGAAGAATTTAGTGGCCAAGAATCCTTCTTGGTTGCAAGATGAACTTTTCTGACACCAAGCTAAAGGTGAGGAAAACCATAGAAGACTTCACTTCTAGGTTCTACCTTGAAGCTCAAACCCTGTCGTCTATGAGTGCTGTGCAGTTTATTGATGTGCATTCAGCACTTCTTAATGCTGTACATGTCAACCTGGAACTATATCTGGCTCATAAGTAGGGCATTTACAACACTTGCACTGTGCCAGACCTGATTTTCTCCTACACACCTACAAGAAGGAGTTTGAAGTCTCTCTCTCTGAAGGCTTCCTCCTCCAGCAAGCTGGTTATAGACCCCTCATGGCTGTGGAGATGCCCAAGCCTTCCAACAAGGTTAGGCCCTCTCCAGCCAACAACGCTCCATTTACTTGCTTCAAATGTGGTATGGCTGGCCACTTCTCTCAGGAGTGTAAGAATCTTTGCCAAAAGGTCCACCATGTAGACATGGAGACACTGAGAAGAACTACGCCAAGGACGCTGATATGGAGGAGGACAATGAGGACCAGTCAAAAAACTACCAAGTAGCCAGTACAAGGAGAAATCCTTAGCTGCCTTTTTAATTTCAACACCTTCATCCCCCCATACCACTGCCCCCAACAACCCAGCTCAAAGACCTACTGCTTTGCCATCCTCTAAGGCCAACCCTAAGGATGAAACCTCTCTGATTGACTTTGAATCCCAACCAATACACAAAAACTGAATCCGAGGGAAATCAAGAGGACCTCCTACATTGAGTCCTCACTGTTAACACTCAAACTCACTGGACTATACTTTGACTGAGGTGGTTATCCCCCAAATAGCTCAGAGAACAGTGTCCCTAACCCTATGCCAAAAAACTGGCTCAACCAGGTGTGGAAGTCACCCATGAGGAGGACAGCGCTGAACAACTGGCTAAGCTGATCCATACAGTAAATGTCTCAGCATTGCTAGAATCCCTCAGGGAAGCAAGCCCAGATGTAGTAGTTGTCATAGATACCTTTCTGGAGAAGTTTAAGGGACTGAGCGTACACCAGGTCTCCAAGATTGTAGAGATATGAGAGGAACACCAGGATTACATCTATATTAACCTGGTAGTGAACAAAACCCATGTCTGGGCCATACTTGATACTAGTGCTCCTGGGAACATTATATCATCATGGCTGGTTAAGAAGCTTAAGCTGGCACCAGACTTGGCCTATCATAGAGTTTTGTACTGCTGGGCCACAGACCACTAGAACAAAAAGAGCCTATTCTTCTCTACCTCTTTGCTTTGGGAAGCTAATGGTCACTACTCCTGCTATAGTTCTGGAAACAACAGCTACAACATTCTTATTGGTACTAGCTTCATGGTCCAGTATGGCACTGTGACCAACCATGAAGACCAAACATTTGGAATATTGACACTCCATACCCATGTTCTACCATAGCAACCACCCTTCTGACCTGCCCTTAAGCCTTCTGCACTACATCAACCTGGAGTACACAGATGGAGAACTTCAAGTTTCTTATACACTGCGTAGCAAGAAGGTCAAGGTGTCAGCTCTTAGTTGGGGAAGCAAATGGTATTTCTTCTACGCCTCCTGTAATGTGACTATCCCACCTGGCTCTCAGGTGACCCACAATACAGACCTCTTGCTGGCTCTACTGGCTGTTACTCATGGAGAATCCTTAGCATCCCAAATCCCTCCAGACTAGAACCATGGGTTGCACCAGGCATCCTCATTCCAAGTAAGAAGGAGGTACTCATACTCTTGGCCAACATGAGTTGTGAAGCTATGGTTGTCTCCAAACACCAACTTCTGGCTTATATACAACTGGAAAGGCATGAAAATCTGCAGGAGACTGCCTCCTTTGAGGACTTCTCTGAGTTGGGTCTACCCTGAACAATCACTAGTACTATAAGTCATAAGTTGCAACTCCCTTCCTGCCTCTCCAAAGAACAGAAGGATCAATCCATGGATCTCTTCGCCCAGTATAAGGATATTTTTGCCAAGGACAATTATGACCTGGGCAAGGCTGCAGATGGTGCCCATCATATTGACAGCCAAGGCAGTCAACCTATCCGCTCCAGACCTATACAGTGTAGTAAAGCCAATCATGGTGTAGCCAACAAGGAGCTTCAGAAACTATTGGGATCTGGCTTACTGGTCCCCAGTAAAGGCCCTTGGGCTTCCCCTCTCCTGATTGTCAAAAATAAGGATGGCAGCAACCGTGTGGTGATTGACTTACACCAACTGAATGCTGTTACCATGAAGGATTCATATCTCCTCCCTTGCATTGACAATAACTTGGACTGACTGGGTGGTTCCAAGTTCTTCAGTGCCATGGATCCTGTCAAAACTGCAGGCTCAACCCGCCAGCAAGGTTCCAACCAAGCAGGTTTGTGACCTGCAATCCAATTACCCGGTCACCCAAAGCCAGACTAGGAAGTCAACTTGAATTACCAAATATATCAACATGAACAGATGATGATCCTTCACAGTGGATACCTTGATTTGGCGCTTGACTCATTATCAGGATCAAGCCACCACCTCTTCCATCCAGCCGTGTGATTGCCTATCATGTTCCTGCTATCCATTGATTCACAATAGCTATATAATCACTATCTTGCAATAAAGATTATTATCTATCTTCTAAATATTTTTTCCCTGTGTAACTCTGCTAAAAAAGCACAGTTACAACAATCCCATCAGTGGGTGTTGACAGATTGATATACCCCTGTCAATCAAGAGAAATTTGAAATTATCACTAACCAAGGGCTATTCTAACCCACAAGGATGTCCCAAGCTCTGTCCAATACCCAGCTACCTTCATATGGGCTATGAATGTGGTGATGGGTGATCTCAAACTTGGCAGTTTGGTCTACCTATAAAACATTAATGTGTTCTCCAAAAACCTTTAATGATCATCTGCAGCACTTGGAGTAGGTCTTCATGAGGTCACTTGCAGCCAATCTTAAGCTCAAGCCATGCAGGTGCAACTTCTTCAAGGAGCGCCTTGAGTCCTTGGGGTTCATCATTAGTCAAGATGGAATATACCCTGAACTTCTGAAGGTGTAACTATTGAGAAAATTCAGATCTGGCCAATAAGTGGGACTTGTAAGTCTTTCTGGGGATTATTATTACTACTGTTATTTCAATTCCAACTTTACATCTCTGGGTGACCCCCTTTTTCAGCTTCTCTGAGCCGATAAGAAATTCTTCTAGAGCTTAGCGTGCCAATCTGCCTTCAATGCTCTCAATAGAACACTGACTGCAGCCCCAGTACTAGCCTACCCTGACTTTGCCAAGCTGTTTGTGGTTCATACAGATGCTAGCCTGACTGCAATTGGGGATGTCCTCTCCCAACTGGACTCTGAAGGACTTGAACACCCTGTTGGGTACTGCTTGTGTACAATTAATGTCCACAAGAGGAACTACACAGTCACCAAACAAGTGTGTCTGGCTGTGATATACTCCTACCAACAATTCAGAGTGTATATCCATTGGGTACATTTAACGGTTGTTACAGAACATGCCTCTTTGCAATGGCTGAAGACCCTCAAGGACCCTGAAGGACGTCTGGTGTGTTGGGCCATTAAACTTCAGTCTTATGACTAAAAAATCATTCATTGAGCTGGAGCATACCACCAAAATAATGACTGTCTCTCCTGCCTTCCCACTGTTGCCTTAGTATCCCCCAAGGCTGACATTCTCCATGACAAGCTTATGGAGGATACTTTTTGTGGGGAAAGGAGCTAAAAGAGACAGATAGCTCTCAATAAGTTAGCTGTTGATACCCAGGTTTCAAAAGAACAACTTCTGAAGATTTGTGGAGTCTCTTAGCTACCCTACATACGTTCATCCCTACACATGGACTCAGTGGTAGCCTCTCACAAGACTACTGGCCATGGTGGCATACAGAAGACGTTAGCCCTGCTACAGCAGCACTGCTTCTGGGAAGAGATGCACACTTATGTAGTAGATATAATAGCCACTGTCATGACTGCAACATTGAGAGACCTAAGGTTGCCAAGTTCCAACAAAGACTTGTACGCCCTGGGTTTGCCTTCCACGCTGTAGCAATTAACATAGTGGGTCCCATGTCAGCTACCAACAGTTGCAAAAAGTTCATCATTGTGGCTGTTGACCATCTGACTAAATAGGTAGAGACCAAGGTAATTCCCAACTAATCTGCACTGGTGACAGCCACGTTCATCCTGGAGAATTTCTTATACAAACATGGATGCCCCCAGATTCTGCTGACAAACAATGGTACCAATCTCACCAGTCATATTATCCCCCCTCAATCAACTGATGAGAATTTTTGAGACACTATCCACCCCTTTTCACCCACAAATAAATGGCATGGTAGAGCACACTAATGGGAGCCTGATCCAGATACTCTGGAAGCTCAGTCACCAACATTAGACTGAATGGGATACCTTCCTGCCTATTGCCACCTTTGCATATAACATTGGGTACCATTGTGCCACTGGCAAGCCGCTTTTCTAACTGCTTTATGGACGGCAACCAGGACTTCTTCTTTACTGTATTCCTTGGTGAAACCCAGCCTGGCTGTGTCACCAGAGGTGTACCTCAACAAGCTGGTTCAAACTCTTATTTGCTTACAATCAGAGGCCTACACCGTAAACTTGAATCATAAGTTGCAGGACCTAGAACAAGCTGCATCCAAACGCCCCACCTTACCCACTTACCTGGTAGAAGACTCAGTCTACTTCTTCAGAAATAAAGGTTATGGCCGAAAATCCAAACTTGCCTTTCTTTGGCAAGGACCAGTTCAAGTTATCCAGAAGACTGGCCCAACTCCTACATCCTTAAGGAGCCCCATTCTGGGCAATTGATTACTAGAGCACACGCTCAGTATATGTGTGCTGATCCTAGTGACCAAGAGTAAGCCCCAATGAGGACAACAAACCAAAAAAACAAAAGCCTAATTAAAAAATTTATGGGTTGTTGTCCTGTTTGCAATAGTGTTGCACCAAAATTTTGTAATAAGAATGAAAGAACAAAGTGTTTTTTGGAGACTGAAAAGACTCTTCCAGTACCACATCAACTGTTCTATCACCTGAATGGCAGCCAAGAAACACAATTGGTTGCCTACGGATTTGCAAAACTGATGACCAAGGATTGGGCAATAAACCCCCACCAAACAAGACACATATTGCCCCCAATGTCCACAGGAAAGGTGACCCCCAAGAAGATACAGTACCACAGAAGACTCTCACAAAGGGCATATCTACTGGGACCTGACCACCCACCTCGTAGAATACAGACAAGGCCCACAAAGGAAGACTCCCATATTCTCATCCCACTTAATATCACAGTGGTTGGTTCCTCAAAGAACAAGGTTACCAGCCATCACCATTGGTACCAGATGAGCAGTCCCCTCCACTGTGATGACTTCAACTCTTCCTGGAAGGCTTACCAAAGACGCTGCTCAAAGTTGTCAGAGGTTTCCAACTGACTGGTATAGCCTCAGTAACCCCAGGTGTTGCTCAAGCGCAAAGGGCTGACTTTACTATTCTGGATACTGTCCCTTGCTTCAAGACTGAGAGCACTTGACCCTCAAATTAAAAATCCTTCAACTGAGCCTTCAAGTATTCCTCTGCTGCCCGCCAGAGAACCACCAATGGATGCTGTTACCCTTTTGCAAACCAATTTCCATCACCTTCCTGGGATCACTCAAGGCTAGGAACAATTCAGCAAATAATGGTTCTTTTCAGGAAGCCAGTTTTAGGTAGAGGCCTTGGGCGGCTTGGGGTGAGGTACGGCTGAGCCAGCAGGTAGGGCCCACCATAGAATAGGTGCTAACTTGATAATATAAGATACAGATCACCCGAGTAAGGACCAAGGTCCAGAGTTGGGGACCATGGAATCTACCAATCCTGTCAAAGTAATTTAGAGTACTCCAAACAGTTGGGTAGAGGTGGTCTTGGCTGTGGCAGTGGGTTCCAACAGGCGGTCTGGTTGTGGTGTTAAAGGAGGAGTCATAAGAACAAAGTAGGCAGGCATGTAATTGTAGTTGTCTTTGAACAGTAAAGGCTGGATCTCAACCCTCTTTCCTTTGCGTCCTATGTACTTGGTACTTCTAGTCCTTGCCAAAGGGTCGGCAATGAGGATGGTTTCCAAGTTGTACTCTGAATAGGCCAGGTTGGGGGGTATTCAGTAAAATTCACAGGTCCAAAGGGGGCTCCCAGGGAACGGTATAATGCCTGGGGCGATTCAGAAGGTTGGTCTTGGGGGAGGGCGGCGGCCTGTTGGTCTACTTGACTGGAATTAAGATGGAAGATCACTAAGACTAGATAGGGTAAGATTTGTTCAAACCAAAGGTTCATAAAACTTTATTATTGAAAATGACAATGTGGTCTTCACCATACCGCCAGGGTTTTTATACCATGGGGTTTTACTCCTTTGATTTTTGCAGGATTCAGGTTTGCAGACAAGGTGCTGGCAGGACGCGGGTCTTGGCTTGGGGTCCCAAGGGCGGCAGATCCAGGTTGTGCCTGTTCTGGAAAATCATAAAGGCAATGCTTTGTTTTGCTGCCACTGTTCACTATGTCACCTGAGTAATCCAATTGTACTACCTCTTCTGGGCGGCATGCTGGCAGGTTGTTGGAAGAGCTGAGAATAGGGTTTGTTTTAACCTCTTTA
This sequence comes from Entomophthora muscae, assembly GCA_014839935.2. NCBI lineage: Eukaryota > Fungi > Entomophthoromycota > Entomophthoromycetes > Entomophthorales > Entomophthoraceae > Entomophthora > Entomophthora muscae. Next base: position 7,912 of record QTSX02005235.1, on the reverse strand, counting down.
AGGCAAGCTGTAACTGTGGTAGGTTTGGGTCTTTGGTGGCTCCAGGTTAGCATCAATCTGATGACCATTTGGGGAATTGTCCTTGGGAGATTGGCGGTTCTTGGAGTAACTTGTCAACTCAAGTACGCAATTTAGCGAGTTGGCAGTCCCCTGTCCACTTTGTGTGACTCGAGTTGTCTTTGGAGAGTTCTTTGTAGTAGGCCAGCGGAACGCGGAGTAATTCACTAATTTGAGCCCATCTCTTAATGGATTGGCGGGTACCAGACTGGTCTGGAGGGTGGATCTGCTTTCTGGGAACCGGGGTTTAACTCTTGGGTTTTCAATAAAAGTATTGAAATGTCATCCATGACAGGTCTGTCCTCACTAAAGCCAGCTGAGGCACCAGCAGCTCATCTAGCTGAATCCCCAAGTCCAGATAGCTGCCATCCACATCAACCAAGACTACCTGCTTCTTACTGGTCTTATCCACCTCCTTTGACCTTTTAGGCCTGTGTCTCTTGGGAATTACTACTTGTACCTTCTTCAAGTCTCTTCTTGTGACTCTTCTAGAGATGACTGTTTACCATAGCCGCCACCTTAAGACACCAGCCATTTTTAACCCTGTTGTCTAATCCAGTGGAGGGAAATATCCAGATCCTGAATAGATTAGATATTTAGTTGTTCACCTAGGGATCAAGCAACGTAACAATTGCACAATTGCTTTATTGCATCCTAGTTTTAATAAGGTTAATGACTTTTAAAACGCCCTTAAACGGGTGTTTGAAGCTCCTTTTGAATGCTCTTAAGAAATGGTCTTACTTTTGAGGTTAATAATATAACAATGAAGTTATTGCCACATGCCTCCATAAGCAAAACTGCATGAAACCTGTTATTTTCCTGCGCAGGAATTTCTAATGTGCTTTTTCACTCTCTTCCTTTAAGAAAGTCTTTCTGTTTGTTTCCTTCCACTGGTGGAAATTCCCCCTCCTACCACTATATAACTGCAACACTATCACAATAAATACTAGTTGTGTTTTTATACTTTTATATTTTCTGTCCTACCATAGGCTGCCACTATACCATCACCAGGTATAGTATTAAGAAATAGGTTCCAGACTTTTTTTGTAGAAATTAGCAGCTCTTGCTGCAACTTTTTGACACACAAAGATTGGTGTATGTAAGGTAGCCAAGAGTCTCCACAAAGCTTCAAGAGCTGTCCCTTAGAGAACTTGGTATCTTTGTCTAACTTCTTGAGATCCCTCTGTATCTCTACCATCTCCTCTCCACAAAAAGAAGGATCCTCCATAAGCTTGTCATGGAGAATGTCAGCCATAGGGAATACTAAGGCAACAGTGGAAAGGTGGGAGAGCCAGTCATTATTCTTGTGGGCTTCTCCAGCTCAATGAATGATTTTTTTGTCATAAGCCTGAATTTTAATGGCCCAACACTCCAGACGTCCTTCAGGGTCCTTGAGGGCTTCAGCCATTGCAAGGAGGCATGGTCTACAACAACCGTGAAATTTACCCCATGGAGATACACTCTAAATTGTTGGTAGGAGTAGTTCACAGCCAGACACTCTTGTTTGATGACAGTGTAGTTTCTCTTGTGAACATTAAGCTGATGAAAGCAGTACCCAACAGGGTGTTTAAGTCCTTCAGAGTCCAGTATTGAGATGACACCCCCAATTGCAGTCAGGCTAGCATCTGTATGAATCACAAACAGCTTGGCAAAGTCAGGGTAGTCTAGTACCAGGGCTGCAGTCAGTGTTCTATTGAGAGCATTGGAGGCAGATTAGCACACTGGGCTCTAGAAGAATTCCTTATCAGCTCAGAGAAGCTGAAAAAGGGGGTCACCCAGAGATGCAAAGTTGGAAATGAAATATCATTATTACCCAATAATCCCCAGAAAGACTTACAAGTCCCACTTATTGACCAGATCTGAATTTTCTCAATGGTTACAACTTCAGAGGTACAGGGTAGCGTCCATCTTGACTAATGATGAACCCCAAGGACTCAAGGCACTCCTTGAAGAAGTTGCACCTGCATGGCTTGAGCTTAAGATTGGCTGCAATTAACCTCATGAAGACCTACTCCAAGTGCTGCAGATGATCATTAAAGGTTTGGAGAACACATTAATGTCATCCATAAAGACCAAACTGCCAAGTTTGAGATCACTCATCACCACATTCATAGCCCATATGAAGGTAGCTGGGTATTGGATAGAGCTTGGGGGATCCTTGTGGGTTAGAATAGCCCTTGGTTAGTGATAATTGCACATTTCTCTTGATTGGCAGGGGGTAGATCAATCTGCCAACACCCACTGATGGGATTCATGGCACTGAAGAACTTGGAACCACCCAGTCACTCTAAGGTATTGTCAATACAAGGGAGGGGATATGAATCCTTCATGGTAACAGCATTCAGTTGATGTTAGTCAATCACCACACGGTTGCTGCCATCCTTATTTTTGACAATCAGGAGAGGGGAAGCCCAAGGGCCTTTACTGGGGACCAGTAAGCCAGATCCCAATAGTTTCTGAAGCTCCTTGTTGACTACACCATGATTGGCTTTACTACACTGTATAGGTCTGGAGCGGATAGGTTGACTGCCTTGGCTGTCAATATGATGGACACCATCTGCAGCCTTGCCCAGGTCATAATTGTCCTTGGCAAACATATCCTTATACTGGGCGAAGAGATCCATGGATTGATCCTTCTGTTCTTTGGAGAGGCAGGAAGGGAGTTGCAACTTATGACTGATAGTACTAGTGATTGTTCAGGGTAGACCCAACTCAGAGAAGTCCTCAAAGGAGGCAGTCTCCTGCAGATTTTCATGCCTTTCCAGTTGTATATAAGCCAGAAGTTGGTGTTTGGAGACAACCATAGCTTCACAACTCATGTTGGCCAAGAGTATGAGTACCTCCTTCTTACTTGGAATGAGGATGCCTGGTGCAACCCATGGTTCTAGTCTGGAGGGATTTGGGATGCTAAGGATTCTCCATGAGTAACAGCCAGTAGAGCCAGCAAGAGGTCTGTATTGTGGGTCACCTGAGAGCCAGGTGGGATAGTCACATTACAGGAGGCGTAGAAGAAATACCATTTGCTTCCCCAACTAAGAGCTGACACCTTGACCTTCTTGCTACGCAGTGTATAAGAAACTTGAAGTTCTCCATCTGTGTACTCCAGGTTGATGTAGTGCAGAAGGCTTAAGGGCAGGTCAGAAGGGCGGTTGCTATGGTAGAACATGGGTATGGAGTGTCAATATTCCAAATGTTTGGTCTTTATGGTTGGTCACAGTGCCATACTGGACCATGAAGCTAGTACCAATAAGAATGTTGTAGCTGTTGTTTCCAGAACTATAGCAGGAGTAGTGACCATTAGCTTCCCAAAGCAAAGAGGTAGAGAAGAATAGGCTCTTTTTGTTCTAGTGGTCTGTGGCCCAGTGTATCAAATTCTTCATGATAGGCTAAGTCCAGTGCCAGATTAAGTTTCTTGACCAAACACAAGGATATAATATTCTCAGGAGCTCCAGTATTCAGTATCTCCCAGACATGGGTTTTGTTCACTACCAAGTTCATATAGATGTAATCCTGGCGGTCCTCTCATATCTCTACAATCTTGGAGACCTGGTGTACGCTCAGTCCCTTAAACTTCTTCAGGAAGGTAGCTATGGCAGCTCCTACAGCTGGGCTTGCTTCCTTGAGGGATTCTAGCAATGCTGAGACATTTACTGTATGGAGCAGCTTGGCCAGTTGTTCAGCGCTGTCCTCCTCATGAGTGACTTCAACACCTGGTTGTGCCAGTTGTTTAGCATATGATAGGGACACTGTTCTAAGAGCTATTTGGGGGTTAACCACCTCAGGGCAAAGTGCAGTCTGATGAGTTTGAGTGTTAATAGTGAGAACTTGATATAGGAGAAACTTCTTGAACTTCTTTGGATTCAGCATCCTTGTGTAATGGTTGGGAGTCAAAGTCAATCAGAGAGGGTTCATCCTTAGGATTGGCCTCAGAGGATGATAAAGCAGCAGGCCTCTGAGCAGGTTTGTTGGGGGTAGCGGTATGGGGGGAGATATGAGTGTTGAAATTAAAAAGGCTTCCAAGGATTTCTCCTTGTCCTGGCTACTTAGTAGTTTTTTTACTGGTCCTCATTGTCCTCCTCTATATCAGCGTCCTTGCAGTAGTCCTTCTAAGAGTCCTCCCTGCCTACATGGTGGACCTTTTGGCAATGGTTCTTACATTCCCAAGAGAAGTGGCCAGCCATACCACATTTGAAGCACGTACAGGGAGCGTTGTTGGCTGGGGCGGGTCCAACTTTATTGGAAGGCTTGGGCATCTTCATAGCCACACAGGGTCTATACTCAGCTTGTTGGCGGGGGAAACCTTCAGGGAGAGGGAATTCAAACTCTTCCTTGTAGGCGCGTAGGAGGAAAATCAGGTCTGGCATAGTGCAAGTGTTGTAAATGCCCAACTTAAGAGCCAGAGATAGTTTCTGGTTGACACATATAGCATTGAGAAGTGTTGACTGCACATCATTATACTGCACATCACTCATAGACAACAGGGTTTGTGCTTCAAGGTTGAACCTACAAGTGAAGTCTTCTAGGGTTTTCCCCACCTTTAGCTTGGTGTCAGCAAAGTTCATCTTGCGACCAAGAAAGGCTTCTTGACCACCAAATTCTTCTGTCAGGACTCTGAAAACATTGACAAAAGTCCAGCCATTCTCAGGGAGAAGCAGTAAGATAATAGTTTATGTCTCAGCATCCAGACATTTGATGATTTTGGAGTCTTTCATAGCATTTTAATCACTATACATGGAGTTCTGGTATAGGCTTAATAACATGGCCACATTACTCTTGAGGTCAAACTTGGGTAGATTGAGGGCTTGAAGTTGTTGGAGCCATGTTGGAGGGGAGCAGGTGTGATTATCACTGCAGAGTAGGTGAGACGGGAATGGCTAAGGGTAGAGGCAGCAAACCTAGCCTCAGAGTCACGTTGATAATTCTCCTCTCTCTGTGCTTCACGTTCACCTTCTCTGTCCTGAGCATCTCCAGAAGCTTCAGGAGTGGCCAAGACGTTGTCCTCAGACTCTAAAACTGGCTCTAGTACTTGTACAGCGTTGAGGGCCAACCAAGTGTGGCCATCATCATTTTTCAGCTATGATAGAACTTAGGGCTGGAGGATCTTTGAGGACTGTGGTGACTCTTGGAGTTGAGGGACATAGCCTGTAAGTTGACGGCCATAATCTTACTGTCTATTATATTCAATTGGCTCTGGAAGGCGTCCAGGAGAAGTTGCTGCTTGTCCAGCTCATCTTGATAGACCTTGTTCTCCTAAAGGGTGTTATCCAAGTTGTCTTCCAGAGAGGTGATGCACTTTTCATGGGTGGCAAGCTCAGCTTGGAGCAAGGCTATTGCTTCCTTGTCCTTCCTGGCTTGGTTCTGGCTTGGTTCTGGCTGTAAGGTCTGCCATGCAATTGTCAAAGTTTGAGACAATCCTGAAGCTCTGAAACAGTGTGGTAGGCATCAAACAGAAAGGTACCATCAGCGCTTTATTGGACCAGTTACTCCTGCATATTCTTATAGTGATCAAAGATCTCAAGGGCGTCACAGCCAAGAAGGTGGCTGGAGGGGAGTTGTCAATAGCAGTAGGCGTGGGGGTGAACAAAAATTTTATGGCAAAGCATTGGGCCAAGACTTTCACCTCATGAGCCAGGCTTCAAACTATGGGGCCAGTCTTAAGATCATGAGTTTTAAACACACTAATTCAATTAGTGTCTACATCCTGATGGGTATGGGTCTTTACCACATGTGCTGGAACAAGCTTAGCTATTCACCTTTCAATGGCGTCAACCCAGTGGAACATAGTATTCTGGACGTTGGTAACTTCAGTAAGATACTGATTAACGGTGGTGAAAGTGTTGCCAAGCTCAGAGTAAAGGACCTAGAGGAATGTCTGTTGGTTTGATACCAGTATCCCCTGGTATGCACTAGGCTTTGGATGCAGCTCAGATGTATTCAATTGTGGCATACAGCAGGATGAGTGAACTGTTGTAAATAGTCCTTGATATGTTCAACGGTATGGAGGTCACAACAGAGCTGGTCAGGGTTGACTGGGAGAGATTCTGAAAGCAAACCAAAGAGTTTTTGGAAGAAGGCTGCTGAATAGCCAGATGTTCAGAGCAAACATCATTGCTAGCAGCACTAATGTCCATGGCATGAATGGCACTACAGATGGCGTCCTTGGAAGGGGAAGAGTTGACGTCAATTTCAAAAGGGGCAGGGGCTTGCAGGAGCAGTGGTTGGTCAAAAACAATGGCTTAGGGATGTTGATGTTCTGGCATGAAGTGGCTAAGGTTGGGCAGGCCATAGGGAGCGCCTGCTCTTTCCCCAGCATGAGAATTGGCAGCAGTGAAGGCTGATGCCTGGTGATAGGGGGAAGAAGTGGTGGAAGGCTCAGCCAGGGGCATTCCTTCCTCTTCATTGAAAGAACATAATAGGTGGGGGCTGTTGGTGTGGAAAGACATGAGCGCCAATGTCATATTTGTAGCACTAAAGGGTGCTATTTTCTACAAAAAGTTAGTCAAGATCCTAACTCTTAATACTATACTTGTAGATAGTATAGCAATAGTCTTTGATAGGACAGAAGAATATAAGGATATAATGACAAAACTGGTATTTATTATGATAGTTCTGCAGTTATATAGTATGAGGCGGGGGAATTTCCACCAGGGGATAGGAGGCACAGACAGAAGGACCTTCCTAAAGGAGGAAAGTAGAAAGGCACATTAGAAAGTCCTGCACAAGAGAACAACAGGTTTCATGCGGCTTTCTTTATGGAGGCAAGTGGCAATATCTATTTCATCCTATTTATAACCTCAGAAGTAAAGCTGGTACCTGAAGTGCATTTGAAAGGCGCTTTGAACACCTGTTGTTGTGAAACTCATCACCAGTTGGTCGCTTTAATTATGATCATCATTGGGTACTTTCTGATTGTACTAGGATCCTGATCCCCCTTTCAATATAGTAGTTGTTCTTGATGATTATGATTTAGACTAGCTGCTGGATCATCATACAAGTCCAACTAGCTTCTGAATTGCTCATCCACTCTGGCCTTTGGATTGGGACTCCACCAGTTAGCTTCCGGATTGATTATCCACCTACCTTGGTTCCAAATTAGGACTTCACTGACTGGACGTTGATCTATCAATCAATACAGTTCACTGACTGCAGTTACAACTGACCAACATCTCCATCTGAGCCCTCTGCAACCCCCTCATGCCACTGGGGCTGTTTCCATCCTCCCCCAATTGTTGTGTCAATCCCTAGTGGTTTGACATTCATTTTCCCCTCTCCTAACCCCCCAGCAATGACCAACTTACCTTGAGTTATCAAGTAAGTTGTAGTATATAAACCCCTCTCCCTTTTCTCAATAAAATATATGTTATACCCCCCCTTATATTAGCTACACCATCAAATACTTTGTTGAGTGTATAATCTAAGAGCTGCAAAGGCTAGTCCTCCCATCAACTACACTACCAACTAAGCTTGACTAGAAGTCACTTGTTGAGGATTTGCTTTCAAGTAGTCACTGTTGCCACTACTCTAAACGCTTTGTTGCTCTCCAGGTCTGAAAGCTTTTGTACTACCAACTAATTGTCTAGTTTCGGACTAGTAAAGTACCAAGGCTACCAACCAACCCTTAGACTATCCCCTATCACCATAGTGAGAGTACCACATCTTGGTGCTAACTACAGGGGCTTTTAACCAATTCCTTTTCAACCTCTTATTGACGCCTATAAAGCCTCTGACAAGGGAAGAACCTACCAAAAATGTTAAACACTAGATCTTCTGGAGTACCGCTTCTACCTTTAAATGATGACATCCAATGAGTTGGTTGTCATAACAGAACAGTCTTTCAGCCACTACCATATCAGCA